>DWDX01001330.1:0-19269 GCA_018245675.1 Agara michaeli | reverse complement strand
TCTAAGTATTCGGCTACAGAGTAGTAGGCTTTAGTACTCAAATACTGTTTTAACTCCTTTTTAAAGTCACCGTAATTGAAGATTTATCATTACGTTGTTATTGATTAACCGATTTGTAATTAGTTTTAATGTATTATTTGCATCACGCTCATAGGTTGTTAAGACGTTTCCTGTAAATATTATGGTTCTGTCGTCTGCAAACAAAACCATTATATAAATTAAATACAGTAGTAGTCCCGAAATGCTCCCCCGGGGTACACCTAATTAAACGGATCTCGGTTCTGAATAATGAGTACGTACGATCAGTTTTCGATTCTACACATATTCTATTAATCTGAATAATGAGGACTCTGTTTTTAAGGTACGATTTCAGTAATTCGAGTACATTTCCTCTCACACCATAAAATTGTAATTGTCGTAATAATAATATCTTATGATCGACGCAATCAAATGCGCGCGTCATATCGAGATACAAAGCGGCTACTGGTATTTTTTTGTTCTTGATAAATTCTTTTTCTCAAAATATCCATATAAAGATTATAAGTAATTTTTTCAAAGATTTAAAAAAATATCCGAATTAGAGTTATCGAGCGCTAACATGACATACGGTACTCAATTTGTTATTCTTTTTAAAGACTGGTTTGATGGTCGACATTTTTAACTTTTCAGGGTAAATACCTTGCTGAATGCATAAGTTGATAATATGACTCACTGGTGTCGAAATATGGACTGAAACATGTTTTATTATTTTCGTCGAGATATCGTCATATCCAGTGCTTTTCGTATCTTTTAATAACGTTATTACTTGTAATATATCACTAGCGATAGTAGGCACCATGAAAAAGGAATTAGAATTATTATTTACATTAACCTTAATATTGTTGTCATTATTATTATCATTTTCGTCATTATTGCCATTTTAAAGCTTAACACACTTAATAACGGTTTTGGTAAAAATAATTTATAACATCCTTCCAAATGTAAGTCCTTTTATTATAAAACAATAATTATTTATTTATTTTATTATAAAAAACGTACAGAAATCAATATACTCGGATGTACGGAGCCGCGACGGTACCGGCTGCGGTTCGTCGGTCGGAACTTGTTTTGAATTTGTTATCATAACAACCGCGTCCAAACTAACTAACCTCGCCTCGTATCAAAGAGCTAGTTAGTTTATGGCCACAATCTAAGAAATCGAGACTCGCGGCCCGCGACCCCTCGACTGACACGCGTCAGTGGCTCCTATGAAAAAACGTACTTTAATAACGTAATTTACTTCTCCTCGAACGTAAAGTTACATCTCGCTCGCATCGTCCCTTTTACAACAGTGGCGATCTTGTCCACCATATTGGCTATTATTAGTGTACATTTTGCAGATTGTGCTCGCACGGCCGCCGAGCCGCACGCGGCCAGCGCGGTACTCCTCCTTCGACGGTGAAACAATTAAAGGATCGGAAAAATACACCAAGCTCGATACACTCATATAAAGTAATCGAGAGGATAAATAGGTAAATAAAACAATCGTTTACGATAGGTCGTTTAATATGAACATAATATACAATGCCGATGTTTATTTATAAAAGCGGATAAAAACCGACAAGACACTCCGTACGATAACACATCGATATGTGGATTCATCGCATCGCCCACGGCATACTGTATACCCGCGATACTAGCGAGCGGCCCGACGAGGATCCCACTCCTGACGTTTCATCGAAACGATACATTTTATCTAATTAACTCGAATACGCCGAATATGTGACGTTTTATGCTAACGTGTAGGTATACGGACCGGCTCGCAGTACTGGAAGGTGATTTTTATGAGTATAAAAATACAAATATGACGAACCGTAATGAATAGAATGACGTAAGTACATATTTAGAGGAAGGATCCCGCGAGCGACGCGACGGGGCCGCGCTCGGGCGTAACCGAAGTGACGGTCGCTTTATTTTGTTACATTCCGGAACGCATTGGAGCTTATGACTATAAATCGATAGAATCTCTAAGTAGCAAAGTCCACATGTAAATCGTACCATTTTAAATTTCCTACAATTATCGTTGCGAAGTCTTATTGCACTAGTAATCACACTTAAAGCTACACGAACGAACATAAAATGGATATAACCTGTCGTATGCGAGTCGAGCGATTCGAACCATCATCGAAGCGAGCCGAGCTACACGACCCTGCAGTGAAACCCGTTCGCTCAATTATTACGAATTTATATAAAAACGGTGATAAACGAAGCACGCCTTCGGAGACCTCGCGCGACCGGCAGACGCCAGAGATTATATGACGGACACTGACGGACACGGACACCGCGCGCAATGCAAAGGTCCGTACTACGATCGTATATAAGGATATAAAAAACAATTTTGTCGCCAACCCACCTTCACCTCTCTGTCCCGGAACCGGAGATTTTCTGAGGCCGTTTTTATTAAAAAAGAAATAGGGCTCACGATCTCTGTCGGCTCTACCGAGGTACAGCCGACCGCGGCTCGCCGAGCCCGCCTCGGCTCGCCGGGACCGCTTTTGTACCTAACGATTATTATTAACAGTAACTTTTGTATATTTTGAGACCGACACGACAAGAAGTCTATCATTGATTTCGTAATTTATTTTTTACCTGTGCTTGGATTTTGTTCTCATTTAAAGATATTTTATCGAACATGCTACACCTGACGACATTCGACAATATGCTTACGACCGATACGAAAGGTCCATACACCCGCGTACACCTCCGCCGGCGCCAAAAGTGATCGCGGCCCGCCGCGGCTCGCGCCCTGGTCTTGTGTACGACACGGTAAAGTAACGTCCATGAGTCGCGGCGAGAATGAGATTGCGCGCACAACTCGACCGTTTCAGTATACTCGCGAACGTCGCGAATGTTGTAAAATGGAATATTCCGCCTCGATAACTAAAACGCGGGCTCGATTGTCGCTTAAAGATAAGAAATGCAATTTAGCGTGTATCTAACGCGGCTCGGTGTCGGAGTGCAGTACTTCTAAGTATCTTAATAAATGATAGTTAAATTTCACGGTAAGTCGAAGGAGTGAAAGCGACATTAGTTTTAAACGGAACAAACGGTGCAAACGCGAGGAGGCGGCGAGGCGGCGGCGGCGCGGGGCCCTAGGAGCAGCAGGCGCGGGCGGGCGGCGCGCGCGACGGACGCCGCTCCACGGCGATGCGCGCGTCGTCGGCGTCGGCCTCGCGCCCCACCGTCTTGTCCAGGATGGCCTCGGCCAGCTCGGAGAAGGCGCGCTCGATGTTGATGTTGGACTTGGCCGACGTCTCCATGAACCGGATGCCGTGCTCGCGCGCTATCTGCACACACTCACTCGGCTCACACTAGCTCGCACTACTTACACGCATTGCAGAGTAAACTGGAATCTATTCGACCATAATGTTATTTATTTATTGATACAAATGACAATAAAACATTATCATTTATGCAGCGAATTTAACGATCGGGTAGTGTACGATAGCCGCAGGTTAGATTTCGGACCCGCATCGGGGGGTCCGCCGTAAGAACTCGTCCTAAGTACTCGACTTTACGTAATGACATTTTATTATTATGTAGTATTTGTCATAAACATGATGGTAAGCGAGATTTAGATTCCGCCATACTTTTGCGTGAAGCGTGCGCGTCCGCCGACCCGGAGCCGGCCCGCTCATAGCTCGTGACCTTAAGTTAAACTCTTTTCATGACGACTTCTGCACCAGCCGCGGCCACCGGCGGTCCAACCGCACAATCCACGGGTTATCGCACTACGTTCCCGGCGGCTCGCACCCGGCGCCTTCGTTCTCTAATGACCGTAGAATTAATTTTTCTAGTTAACTCACTTTTAAGGACGCGGATAGCCTAGTGATTTGAATTTTAGTCTGCCACTCCGCGGGTCCGGGTTCAAATTCTTGTCCGCTACGTGACCGACGCGTTACGTGGGTCATATACGTAAAATTTAAGTATCACTCGCCGAGGACCTGGACCCTTTTAGAGAATGTTGTGAGATGTGAAATGTTTCCTGAGGTGCGTGAAGTGTGCTCGAGCGCACTCGGCCAGCGCGGCGGACTGCGGCCCGAAGCCGGCTCACTGCGAGAGGAGTTTCGATCCAGCGCGGAGCAATAACAAGGAATACCTGAATATCATTAAATAATTAGCTAATCCAGAGTTAAGTGTGGACCATTTTGTTAGTTTTCGACGTAATTCATGTAAGTATTTGTATCGCTTTTTACACTACAATTTCCCAGAGAAACATTGAAATGTACTAAAAACATTGTGACCCGTGAATCGAGTCAAAGTAATAACGCGGAACGTGCGGGGTGCGGGCCGGCGGGGTGCGGGGCGGCGTGACGCGTGCCCTTCGTCAATTAACAGCAATTTTGAAGTGTAGATAATTAACATGTCCGGTACGAGACCATCATTATTTTCTGCTGTCTCATTCGATTGTTGTCGCTATACAAAACGCAAAACCAACGTGAGAAGCCACGCATTATGTTACCGACGCTGTCCCGTCACTGTTATTATTTTAGAAAGTTGAAGTAACACTTGGATTTTATAGGGAATTAATAACTCATTAGTTTATTAATATCGATACGCGGATGATAAATAAACAGTGAGCATGACATGTTATGTATCGCTATCGACATACACGCAGAAAGTACTTATTAATGGCTGTGGATGGATAGGAATAGATTTATTAGCAGCTACGGCTGAACACGGTCTATTCGAATTTTGTCAAAAAAGCAGGGCATAGAAAAGGCTCCTGTGGCTATTAACGCAGATAATATAACAAGCTCGAGCTTTCGATAGCGTGGTTAAAAATATCCCATGTTCATCCCCAGGGTTTATACTACCCCCATAAGTTGTATCAATATAATCGGCCGAGCGGTTCGGCCACGAAAGCCAAAAAGACAGATGGTCGAAAGATACTTTCCCATTTATATTATCGAGGGTGAATAAGGCAATTAGGAAGTGTGTTTCTGTCCATGTCAATTTTGTAACAAATCTTTACATTTCATACTAAAGGTTAAAATGGGCACAAATGACACATTCTGACAAGGACACGATCTGCAGTGTGGGATGGGATCACCGAGTGATTCGAAACAAAATGTACAGATTGCGTAGTACACGAGGACAATAAAACGACGCACTAAATAATACGAAGAATTAATAATCTACGATCCTAGCTGGCTGTGCGTAAAAATCAGACAAACTATTGTTTTCTCGAAGCATTCGGAGGCCTCTTCGGGCCACCGAATGTTCGTAGCAAGTTGAGGTGTGAATTTGAACTTTTTGTGACTGACAGTACTCGGTGGACTCCGTACTGCACCACACCATCTTAACTTGTCACACTACTTGTTTATTAAAAGTTCTTTCTCGTGGCCTTCTCTTAGAACATTTTTTAATACTGAATATTAGCTTTGGCAGAAAAAATGAATGTTACGGCTATTTAAAATACAGTACTCGAATATAAGTCAGTGTCACTCACTGCCTCGCCGCGCTCCTTGCTCACCACTCGCTTGTCCTCCATGTCACACTTGTTGCCCAGTATCATTTTCTCCACATCTTCGTTTGCATGCTGTAATGCAAACATCACAATGATCATGATTCATAGTTATAAAAATATTTGTGCCTTGCAGAGATAAAGAACTTGACAGCGAGAATTAGTATATTCTTGTATTTAAGAAATACCATAGTAAACTACTTATACAATATTGCAGCTACATATTTAAGTATTTTTTCAATATTTTTATTAAATATTAAATTCAAAAGTACTGTTAATTGTAGTGATGAAATTTTATGTTACTTATTCATTGACTCTTTACTGTTGCTAACGATCGTTACATTAAGGCAACCCATATTTCAATTCAAATTATTGTATCAATTATGAGACATGTACATACTCAATGAAAATCACACATGTTTTAGTCATCATTCTTTAGCTTTGTGCGCTCTTCAGGTTGTAGTAAATCGGAATTTAAACAAATTGTGAAAAAAACTCCCAGCACTCTTTTAAATGACACAGAATTAAATTAGCCATGTTGCAGTATGGCTTTAGTCCTGTAAGGAGCACATGTGACGGCTACCATGTGTGTCAACAGCGGCCCGGTGTTCAACTAGTATCATCCTTCATTTTATTACGGCAGTATATGTCTCACAGTTTGGCTGCATAGTCACTATAATGAGTGATCACAAGTAGTAGTGTAGTAAAATTAATATAAGTACAGTAGAAACTTCATTATCTGGCCCTCAGTTATCCAAATTCACTATTATCCGGACTACCAACCGCGACCAATATTAAATACCTACAAGATGTGGAAAATGATGCAGGACCATCTCATGATGATTATGAAGCACTTTATGCCCTGCTCTCTCTCACAGCTCTCAAGAGTGATACTGTGAGTTTACTACGACTGAAACGAATTCCTGATATAGCAGCAATTAAGAGAAAATGTGGATTACGTCAAATGACAACTACCAAATATTTTAAACGAAATAAATTAAACTTATTATTTTACTTCATGATTATCAGATGAAAATTACCAAATAAATAAATTGTGAACAAATCATACGTACTTACATACCTAAATATAGCTTTTGCCCACGACTTCGTCCACGTAGAATAGTGACTTTAGGCAGTATTTTAATTTCATAGGATATTATTTTTAATACAGATACAAACTGCTTTGGTTTAGGCTTGAAAATATAGCAGACTAACAGACAGAGATATGTATTTCACATTTATTTTATATACACAATAGTAGGGAAGTAGGGATTAAGGCTGCAGTATGTTAGTATGTATGTATGTAATCTAAGAAAATATGTATGGACATTAATAAGTGCATACAATGTATGTTGGAAAATGCATCTCTTGATGATTTCTTAATAAACATTGATTTTGGCTGATATGTATTTGTTGTTTTTAATAAACTTAACATAACATTATGTACTACATTGCACAAAACCCGCTTTTCTTCATACATTGGATTATCCAGATTTTGAATTATCCGAATACCTAACGACAACAATTAGTCCAGTTAATCGGGATTCTACTGTATATAATCATTTGTAATGATAAATTTTAAGCTGTAAGAACAGACATATTTATTTAAAATGTACTATCAAATTTGCACATCATAGCTTAGTAAATGTTAGCTACTTTCTGGCTATTACAAGACTGACCAACTAATTGAAACTACATTTTTTACAGATAAACTGATTGATTATTATATTAGCAAATAAACATATTAAATATGTGGTTTATGGATAACTTACCTCATCTATATTTCTTAACCACTTAACAATATCATCAAATGTTTTTTCGTTTGTTATATCGTAGACTAGCATGATGCCCATGGCCCCGCGATAATACGAGGTGGTGATTGTGTGGAAGCGCTCCTGGCCCGCCGTGTCCCAAATTTGCAACTTTATTTTCTTACCCCTCAACCCCACTGTTTTGATCTTAAAATCAATACCTGAGAACGGGAACAATTAAAGAGTACATATGAATAAAGATCGATCATCTGTTATCACTTCGGTAAAGAAATGTCTGTATAAAAACACTTGGAACGATGACAATTTTAACATTTTATATGATTCACACATGATGTAGTGCGTACATTTATATACAGTAAAACACATATTTTGAGATAGCCTTGTTGAACTCGACCATAATTTATAGATTTTTTACGGCACAAACTCGAAAACGAAGTTATAAGGATGGTTAAATTTTCATACCGATAGTTGATATAAACGTAGTCGTAAAATGGTTGTCTGAAAATCTAAACAATATGCAGGTTTTTCCAACACCGGAGTCGCCAATAAGAAGCAGTTTGAATAATAAATCATAGGTTTTCTTAGCCATTTTACAATTTTTTTATGCAAAAACGAAGCTACTTAATGTCCAGAACCAGAATCATACGAGCCTAAAATGTGACAGCGCTCGATCAGTCAGTCTTCAGTCGGTAGGTATTTGGGAATTGGATTCATTTCATTGCTAGACGTAAAAAAATACAACTAAACCAAACCATACTTAATGACTAAACCCTAATAAATTAAGGCACTTTTATTAGACTACTTAAGTGCAGCATAATGTACTGTATGTAACACCTGTGTGCTTAAAGTTATCTCTAAGATAATATTAATAAAAGATTTTTATAGTGCTTTTTACTATTGATACTAATTTAAAAAAAAAAACGTAACATCACGCCTGTAATCCCCTAAGGGGTAGGCAGAGGAGTGTAGTAATACTAATTTAATTTAATTATAATATGTTGTTTAGTGTCATGAGTTCGTACAATAGGAAGCATAATGGTAATTAAGATAGAATAATCATGCCGCGATAAACTCTTACATCTTTCTTTTAAAAAATGCTATAGGCTATATTTCTCGGCTTTAGCTACGTTATTTTAAGTCTATTTCAATTTCGCTTATAATTATTTTAACGAATATACTTGACAAAAAATATATAATTCATTTTTAACATTCCGGACTGTTTGAATAAAATACAGAAACAGAATTGAATCTATCAATGATTTCATTATCTTGTCTACGGCGTGTATTTCCATGACTACACAATCATTGTAAATAATGAGCAATATTGTTAGCATAGAGTACTTTATATTACAGGGTATTATATGATTGTTACTCTGTGGTACATTACATTGGCAGTTGGCTGTGGGCGTTGTTTTTCATTCCTTTCCGAATGTTTGTGTATATGTAATAGTAATAGTGACTTGAGCGTCGCATTAAAGCTCTACTCTATGGGCTGCGTTGCGTGTAAAGAACTTATCCGACTGCGACTGCGTGTTTGAGTATTGATCTTAGGCGTCGGCCGAAGATATTGATTTTTCCTTTGTTAAAAGAGGTGTGAACATTAATGTAAAAGCGTAGGGGCTATGCATAAAAAAGTTGGATATCGGCTCCGGAGATACTAGATTAGCAAACAAAATGCATCGTCGTGGCGGGAAACGAATCCGGATGGACGATCCTCCACCGGAGTACGTGAATCCCATGACTCCAGCTACTCCAATGAACGATCAAGGCGGGCAGTCCGTTCACGAGCCAGAAACACCGAACTATTCGGGTTTCAACGCGGGAGCAGTGGCAAATTCAACGGCGGCGGAAGTGCCCAGGGAAGAAATGGAGGAATCGGCAGAACCCGCAGAAGAAGATATTAGATCTCCGTCTCCTGCACCTACCAAACGAATAACGCGTAGTAGAGGCCGCGGCGGTGATGGCGGCTATGTAGGGCGATTGGCGGAGTCGCCTCCACCACCACCGGTGAGGCGTCGCGGACGAGGAGGACGGGGCCGCGGTCGTGGCCGGGGTGCTGCGCCACCGCCGGCATATTCGCCACCTCCAGTTCTGCTCCCTGGAGACGACGAGAATAGCCTTTATAACATTCTTAGATTCAACAAAACTGCTATAAATGTATGTTTAATAATTTTACAATTAATCTTATTTTGTGTTACTTAGTCATAAATTGTCTCTAATTTTATACGCTTTTATGTTGGTTTAGCAAGTGGTAGACATGTGGATAGAGAAGTACAAGTCTCACAGAGAAGTAGCCTTGGTACAGCTCATGCAGTTTTTCATCAACTCCTCCGGTTGTCGCGGCAAAGTTACCCCAGACATGGCTCAAATGGACCACACTTTGATTATCAAAAAAATGACTCAGGAATTTGATGAGGTATATTGGTCTTTCTGTACATTACTCCACAGTCTGTTGCGATCCTTTCTGAAGATAAATCTAATGATAAGGAAGTCCAGACATTCGATGGAATAGCCTTTTGTATTCACTCTATATTCACAACAGAACAGTTGGACACCGGCGACCCATACCTCTGGGCTGCGCCGTGTGAATGCACAGTATAATAATGAAACTTAATCGTAATGATACTTTTCGAACTCTTATTTTACAAAAGTTCTATAAAAACAATACTGCTAAACATTTCTGACAGTATGTTGGGAATAACTAAAATATGTAATGGTAACAAATTAAACTCACTTTCAACACAATGCATTACAATGTTTAATGAAAAAATTCAACTACAATTAACAAAAACACTATCTTTACTGTTTGGTAAATTTCCCTTAAAAGTAGCTAACATAAGCTTTAAACATTGTTTGAAGTTAAAAGTCTGAATTTAATGAAGAATTCACAGAGATCTGTTGCACCCACAAAAAAAACACCTTTTAGAAATGACAAATACTAAAAGCATAAATAACGTAACATCACGCCTGTAATCCCCTAAAGGGTAGGCATAGGAGTGTGTTACACCCCCACATTTCACAGGTTATGTTTAAGTCCCACAATGGAATAGGTGGTGAGCCTATTGCCATGCACCGGGCACACATCCAGACTCTGAATCACTACTAGAAATTCTAAATTAGAAAAATCCAACAGTACCCAACCCTGAATTTGAACCCAGGACCTCCCGATCGGCAGTCGCGCTAGCAACCGCCCGACCAATATTGCTATGAAAATGAATGTGTATGTTCTAACCCAGTAATTTTTGATAGTTATGTGGCATACATGCACAGTTATGCCGTTGTCTGCTGCATTCAGCATTTACATGTGCTGCACATGTGTACTTAAATTTACATTAAAGCCTAACACGTAATTACATCATCGGATCATAAGATCTTTTGCATTCCAATAGGAAAGCGGCGAATACCCCCTGATAATGACTGGACAGACCTGGAAAAAATTTCGGTCAAATTTCTGTGAGTTTATACAGACGCTGGTGAAGATGTGCCAATACTCTATCATATACGATCAGTACTTAATGGATAACATCATATCCTTGCTCACTGGACTTTCCGATTCACAAGTCCGAGCTTTCAGGCATACGGCCACTTTAGCAGGTGAGACGTTTATGTTTCAGTTTACTTACAATTTGATTATTAAAATATAAAAATTCTCATACCACCTTAAGAAGACTCATCATATACACCCCTTATGTTATTTCATTGCTATATAAAAAAAAATCTTAGAGGAAATACAATTTTCATCAGCCATATTTTTGTTTACAGCACCAGTTTTAAATCCCATCCTAGAGAAGACATTCTTGCTTGTATATATTAAGACTTAGTCATCGAGTAGAACATTGGGAAGGAGACTAGATGGATAATAGGTTCTTAAATCGGTACATAACAAAAACAGGTACATAAAATAGATTTTTATGCAATTTCAGTGATGAAGCTAATGACGGCGTTGGTGGACGTGGCGCTGCTGACGAGCGTGAACTGCGACAACTGCCTGCGCCAGTACGAGGCGGAGCGGCTGAAGGCGCGGGACAAGCGCGCCTCCGAGCGCCTCGAGGTGCTGGTCGCCAAGCGGCAGGAGCTCGAGGAGAACATGGAGGAGATTAAGAACATGCTATCCTACATGTTCAAGTCTGTCTTCGTGCATCGCTACAGGTGCGCCGTGGTTATCCTATTACCTTCTGTGTCGGTCCGTTGGAACGAAGTTCCTTATCGCGTTGCGAAAGGGGGCTAGACAGGAAAAATTAAGAACAAGAGTTGTAACGACACTTTTTGCTATAGTTGTAAGCCGTGCGGTGTACTCGTGTTTCTCTGTCTGTCTCTCTCTCTCTCGTTTCGTCTTTCTATTTCGCTTTGAACAGCGTGGTGTCGCAACGATTATATTTGTTGAGTGTATACAGGTTTTTTGTACATAAAAAAATAATAACTATTAAAACTTAAAAGAAAAAAGAAATAAAATATTATTACACTTCCTTCGCTAATTAATTGAAAGGAACTTCGTTCCATCCGGGTGTCCCTTGACACCTCTCTTTATTATCTTCCCTGTCTCGTTTACGTTTCAAACACCTAATACTCGCATGGGACATATTTGTGAAATTAACATATACATTATTGTGTAGGGACACATTGCCGGATATACGAGCCATCACTATGGCCGAGATAGGCATTTGGATGGAGAAATTCCCTGCACACTTCCTCGATGACCTCTATCTGAAGTACATCGGCTGGACTTTGCATGACAAGGTGAGCTCTTGGAGACCGGTTGTTTTTTGTCTATTAATAGTGTAGAACCGAGCAGCAGCGCTCTCGGCGGCCGCCGCCTCTCCAGGATCGAAGCGACCTATCTCCAATGTGACTTTAAGGATGGAACTGTGTGTTTATTAGTTTACTTACATAGTTATAGATTTTAACAATAATGTTGATTAGTATTCATAGGTAATGGGACTTGTGGGATTTCCTAAAAAGAGTCTAGTTAGTATATGTTCATATTTTATGAATGACCACGATATCTGCGTTCTCTCGAGGGGTTCGGCTCCACGTCACCCTTGGACCGGCATCCACATAAATTCGATTACACATTGAACTTAGCAATAATCATACAATTGCACAAAGCGAGACTCCATACTGACTGTCTTTATTTTTTCTTATATTGACACAAATTGCGTGGCAATAAATATTTTTCGTTTTCATGTCTTTATTTGAGAGCTAGTTATCTTACTAGTAGATACCGTTAAACGTCGAACGAGAAGATCCTTGAATGAGTTTTCTCGTTTTATTCAGGTAGGGGAAGTCCGCCTGCGATGTCTTCAAGCCTTGCAGCCGCTGTACGAATGCGAGGAGCTGAAGAGCAAGTTGGAACTGTTCACTTCCAAGTTCAAGGACCGCATCGTGTCCATGGCGCTGGACAAGGAGACGGAGGTGGCCGTGCACGCCGTCAAACTTGTAACGGCTATATTGAAGTGAGCCTCTTTACTATTATATCTCGAGCATATTAGGGCGGCCTAACGGTAAACGAAGACCGATTTAAACTACACATTTGTCCACCTGTAACGCTATGTTTATTCGAGAACAGTAAAGAAGGGTTTCTGATTATAAATCTTAGGCTTCATGTATACGGTATAGATCGCAATACTATGTATTCACATTAAAATCGCATCGCCACCGTGCCGCATCCGCGTCGCAGCCGCACCGTCGCCGCATATAAATCGCATTGTGTCCGCGTCAAAAAGTAAAGCAACGATCACAGTTCAGTATAGCTTTTCCGCAGTGACCGTTAAGACGTCTGTTCTCTTTATTATTCGTAGTCGTATCTATGCGTAATGTTAACGCCTAATAAAAAAAGGAAAGTGTTGCTTGCTTATTTAATGTACACACAGTGGCGGGAACAAAATAATAAACGTAGGAGACGATATTGGGTGCACCCTGTTTTAACCCGAAGAGAAGAAGCAAAGAGTTACGAGATTATGGAGACACATTTTTAGAATATCCTTGAATGAGTGTAGAATATTTTAGAATGTCATTTAATATTACACAAATTTCTTGCCAAGCTTTTACATTTTTTCTGTTATCTTTATATGATTCGTTTTGTCCCATATTACCTCCCTCTCGTGCACCGAATTAATTATTAACTCGTAATTAAATTCTACCATTTTAAAACGAGTTGTAATAAATAACAAGCTCGTGTGAACACCTGCTTGAGCGACTTCAAATGTGCATCATTTAATATACACAAAATGGCGGCGCGGCGGCAGTCCGGCATCTACGCGGCTGCGGTGCGGCGGCGGTCCGGTCCATGCGCGAATTTCATTCATATACATAAACTTGCGATGCGGCGTCGGTGCGGCTCCGGGGCCATATACCTGAAGCCTTACAGTTTTTGCTTTCATAATTTGTAATACACGTTTGGATCTAAATGGACAATTGTTGTAAATGTTGCCAAGAGCCTCGTCGCTATGAGAGGAATCGCGGGGCAGCGGAATATTTCCAGACGTTGAGATTGTGGATGGCCCGCAGGATGCACCCGGACGTGCTGACGGACAAGGACTGCGAGATGGTGTACGAGCTGGTGTACTCGTCGTGGCGCGCCGTGGCGGCGGCGGCGGGCGAGTTCCTCAACGTGCGGCTGTTCCGCGCCGAGGCGCAGCCCGAGCCCGCGCGCTCGCGCCGCGGTCGCCTGCGCCCGCGCGGCTCCTCGCTCGTCCGCGACCTCGTGCAGTTCTTCATCGAGTCCGAGGTACCGCCGCGCCCCGAATGCCTTATCCTTTCCGCTCGTAAACAATATATATCACCGGAGACACTGTGCGCCGTCCGCAGCTGCACGAGCACGGCGCCTATCTGGTGGACTCGTTGATCGAGTCCAATCCTATGATGAAGGACTGGGAGTGCATGACGGACCTGCTGCTGGAGGAGGCGGGCCCCGCGGAGGAGGCGCTCGACAACCGCCAGGTGATTAGTGTTACGTGTAAAGCCGTATAAGTGACGTTCTATGAATCTGCCTATTTTTTGTAAATTCTGTTTAGTTGCAGAGACATTATTATTTAGGTGTCAGACTAATTAGTTTTTCTGTATCTGTATTGTAAATAAAAAGAAAATATTTACTGTACAAAAATACTAATGGATCTGGCACCGAGACCGATGAGCGCATTTAATTTACGTGCAGTTCGTGTAGCGTGTCGTGCACGCATGCAGCCCCGGTATGGAAGAAATAAATTCGACGTCGTGACTTATAAGTGCTGATGTGCATTCGGCAGGAGTCGTCGCTGATCGAGCTGATGGTGTGCTGCGTGCGGCAGGCCAGCACCGGCGAACCGCCCGTGGGCCGCGGCGCCTCGCGCAAGCAGCACCACATGCTGTCCAAGGAGCAGGCCAAGGTCCCGGCGCCCCTCGGACCCCCTCGACCGTCTCCGGCGCACGTTTCGCTATAACTTACGAAACGGAGCTACCTCACACGCGAACAAAATTATGCGCACATATATTTTACATTCATTAAAATTAACATTTACATTTGATTGCAATTGCAATTGCTATTTAACAACATATTACACGTTTATATAAAGCGGTGTAAGAAATAACAGTGACAAAGAAAAAACTCAACAATTCATTTAACAGGCACGTGGAATGTCGCGTTTAGGGTTTATTCGAGCCGGTGCCGCAAGTACGTCTATTTTTACCGTCATTATGAAAGCAGCCTGAATTTCGACCTGAAGGGTTCCGAAAGTCTGTCCATATATGTATCGGAGACTGTCAACTCGGTCGTCCCGAAAAGTAGCCAGAGAAATGTGGCAAATTTCTAGGAGCGCAGATACGAATCGTGTTTATACTAGCACATATTGACTTACCAGTGAACCGGTAATCAGGTAATGACACGATGAACACGTGTCTCTAGCTGAAGCACTTCGGTGGCGTCGCACCCGTATCTGCCCACCCACAACGATCTATCTGACGCAGGCCGTGGGCGACGAGCGCGCGCGCATGACGGCGCACTTCATGGCAGCGCTGCCCGCGCTGCTCGACAAATTCGGCGCCGACCCCGAGAAGCTCACGAACCTCATCTGCATCCCGCAGTACTTCGACCTCGACCTCTACACCACGCAGCGCCAGGAGGCCGTCAGTACCGACTCCTTGCCCCCCAACGTTAAACTAACGACCGCTAGCATCGCTCGTATCGTTCATTTGTAACCTTCCGTAAAAAGTAATTTTCATCGTAAAAGACTAGAAACTGTCTCGTTCATAATTTATGAACCGCGGGACGGCGTGGACGCGGAGCACGCGAGCCCGACTGAAATTATACCGTACGTAACTACACGCCGGCGCCGCCCGCTGGCCGACTTTTACCCTTTAAACGTTTTTCTTAAGACTGGTGAAACATGGGGGTGTACTACACTCCGCTGCCTACCCCTTAGGGGATTACAGGCGTGATATTACGTACGTTAGTTTTGATTTTTTCGTTTCATTTTAAAACTGAGCCTCGCTCTCGGTGCGCAGAACCTGACGCTGCTGCTGAACAAGCTGCGCGACATCGTGAGCGTGCAGACGGAGGCCGAGGTGCTGGAGACGTGCGCGCGCACGCTGGACGCGCTGTGCGGCCAGCAGGGCCCCGTGTACACGCGCTGCAACGTGGCGCGCGCCACCATCACCGACATGTGCGTGAACCGCTACAAGGAGGCCATCGACGAGTACCGCAGCCTGCTGGAGGGCGGCGAGACGCCCGACGCCGACGAGCTGTTCGACGTCACAAACTCGTTGCGCAAGATCTCCATTATGTACATGTGCCACAACATGAACGACACCAACATTTGGGACTCCATGTTCGAGGACCTGCCCAAGTGCCTCAAGCAGAACGAGACGCAGATGCCCACCTTGGTATGCGAGTAACGATAACGAATTACGCTCACCGAAGTTACCAGCGTTTAGAATTTGTCGTAAATTAGAATTCGTCTTACTCGAAATACATGTACCGCGATAGGTCCGAAAATCAAAAAATGCATCAACTTTTTTGTTAACTACGAGCCGTAATCTAAAATTCCGAGCGTCTGACTTCCAAACTGACGAAGTTTCATTCGACGTTTCTCCCACATTGGGATTTCCAAAAGTCCTTTCTTAGTGCTCATGTACACTATAAAAGGAAGCATGGTGCACAATTTCAAATCTAAGTAGATTAGAAACTCGACGTTTCGGCCGTGTCTCGGCACGTCGGTCAGTCGTTAAGTCACTTTTCCGTTTATATATTTAGACGATCGGTAACAAATATGCTCGAGTAGCAATAATGCGGAGTGGAACAGTACGAAACGGTCGTCTCGCGCAGGCGCTGGTGTACGTGGTGCGCGCGCTGTTCTACTCGCTGGTGTGGTCGCTGCACGAGCTGGAGGAGCGCGGGCCCGCCGCCGCCGCCGTGGCCGCGCTGCGCGAGCGTCTGCACGGCTACTGCGCACTCTGCCGCGACATCGTGGCCCACGGCGCCGCGCCGCCGCTGCGCGAGGAGGTACGCGCGCCCGTCACCGCTCGCCCCGCCCCGCCCTGCCCGCCCCCATCGTCGCTAACCCGCCGTGGCCGCTCCGCAGGCGTACACGAGCATCTGCGACTTGCTGATCTTCTTCGCGGAGCACCTGGCCACGCTGCACAACCCGGCCGAGCCGGCCGTGCGCTCGCTGGTGTACGAGCCCGACGACGACCTGTGCGACCTGCTCGACGACTTCATCCAGGAGTTCGTGTTCGTGCAGCAGAACTACGGTAACACCCTCGCCGTCGCTCGGCACACACCGTTTACAGCCACAGCGTCGATGAACCTAGCGCCCCGTGCGCTCGTCTGACTTTGGAAAGTAATAAGATACTATTTTACAATTTATAACAGAACTAGATCAATTCATTCACATTTAACTTGTAATATTTGAAGTTGGACAAATAGGTACGACAGAATTGAATTGTTTATAATTTTATTACTTTTCACTAAAAAATTTGCTGCTTATTTTACAGGATATAAGTATGTACAATGCGATATACCAAATTATAAAGGACGTAAAGATGTTCCTTGTTGACAAATATGAAACTGAATGTTAAAACGTGTGGTGTCAGTAATTCTCGTGAAGTTAATCACGTGACCTGTTCACTGATCGATTAGAAAGTATTCGTGAATTAAAAAATGTCGCGTAAAGCCGTCGGCGGCATTCGTTCCCGGTCAAGCGTGGGTCGTGGTTTCTAAGATTTTTCTAAATTGGGATACTCGATAGTTCCGAATGTAGATGGGGTCGGTGCACATTCGGGTTGCGCGTTATTTTGTCGTCCCATTGCCCGTCCGTCGTCACGACCGAACGTGCGATCGGACGGCCGAAACAAATGAAGGCATATAACGGGCGTTCGATCGCACGCGCACTGTCCCTCGACCGATCCCTTCCCGGCGAAAGGGACGATGAGAAAAAATATGCATTATTTTCGATCGACCCGAACGAGTGAACGGAAGTGACGATATAAAATTCCGAGTTACAAAAAGGCGTCGAAGTGACGCGAGTCGGGTTCGCCGCGCCGCCCGGCGCCGTCGGCCGCTCGTCGGCGGGGGTCCGAGCGGGGCGGCGGCGGGCGGCGGCGGGCGGCGCGTAACGGACGGTTGTTTGGTTGCATGTCACGCTCGGTGCGTGCGGCGGCCGTCGCGTCGTGGCGCCCGACGCCGGTAAGCCTCGCCCTGCCCTCGTTGCGCTCGCACTAGACTCGCCGGCCTATTTTACCTTAGTAATGGCGCGACACGCGACGCGGTGCGGCGCGCAGCCGCCGTGCGCCAATAATGCATATTTTTGTCTCGCCGCCGAGCGACTCCGCGCGCGTCCGCGCACTCGATGTGCGACCTCACCTAACATTACTAAGGGAAAATTGTCGCGCCCGCTTCGCCGATCCGAAACCGACGGCGACCCCTCCGCTCCGAGGGACGTCTCGGTTCGACTCGGGCGACTCCGTTGCGAATGAGGCTCGTCGCTGGCGGTCTCGGATCGCATTTTTTTTATTAACACACTTGAGGAGTTTTGAGATTTGGAGCATGCGTTGTGCAGTTCAGTTGTATTATTTTTATTTTGCGTTTCTTAACATACCGATGAATCTATTACGACACGTACAAATATAGGAATGGCCGCGGGTGAGGCGTCTCGCCGCCGGCGGGTCGAACGAAGCTTGGGGAATAACGGACGCGCAGGAGTCACGATAACGAAGGCTTTACTAAATTTCACTTATTTTTCCTGACGATAAATCTTTCCGCTACTAATCTACCTCACCGGTCACGAGTGAAGAACGCCATTCGGTCGAGCTTCTTATTTTTCTGATTTGTAGATTTTTATTTAGTGATGCATGATTCATATTAATTTAGCAGTAAGCCTACCGCGCGCGGTCGGCTCGATTCACTGCGAGTGCGAGCCGCAGCGCGTCGCGGCAGTCGCAGGGTGTCGCTGCCGATCGTTCGCGCTGAAACCGATGTTCGGGATGTACAAATCTCCTCAATAATCAGTTTCCCGAACTCGACGCGCTTCGAGGAACGTTTCCGTAGTCTTCGCGTTTCTTGCACACTTTTTTATCATAGTTTAAATAATCGCTCGGTATTTTGGAAACGATAATTGGGAGCTTGTACGTCGGTCGCGAACCGAGTCCCGGGCCGACGGGCGCGGGCGGGCGGGCGGTCCCGCGGCTGACGGCGCGCGTGTTGCAGACGGTCAAGACGAGAGACGCATCGAGGAGCTGCACAAGCGCCGCAACTTCCTGGCCGCCTACTGCAAGCTCATCGTGTACAACGTGGCGCCCATCCGCCGCGCCGCCGACGTGTTCAAGCACTACATCAAGGTACGCCGCACCGACGCCGCTTCACATATTGACCGTTATAAAAATGGAAAAAGATTGGATCGAGGATTTTTCATTTACCGTACTTCGTTCTGTACATTTCTGTATTGACCAGCCATTCCTTTATTGGTATGTCGGTCAACATATATAATAAAATTCCGGCTAAAATTCAATCCCTGCCATTTC
>DWDX01001329.1:0-19281 GCA_018245675.1 Agara michaeli | reverse complement strand
TGGCACGCCACAAAAGCCCGGGTGAAGCTGTAGAGGCCACTAAGGTCAACAGCAAAACGTCAATTAGGAAAAAAAAATCAGAAACCAAGATACATTATGCAAGTTACGTCACACTAAGAAAAAACTGAAACCAGTTTATAAAACTAGTCACAGCTTAAATATTGATACTTGTCAATTGTATAGATTGACAACCGCTGGGCAACCGTTATTTAATAAGAATTATTGTAGCTCCGATAGCTTAATGGTTATAGTCTAGACTGCGATTCGCTGGTCCAGTCAATGAGCCCCTGCCAGTCTTGCCTTCGTCAGGATACATTACCCAACATTCTACATGAAACTCCACTGTTTAATGTATGTCCTTTTAACTATAACCTTCATACATCACTGACAACACCAGGCGTGGCCAGGGTTTAAGTAAATGATCGCTGATTTGCAGATCATTTATATAGGTTATAGGTATTTATGTATATAACATAAAGTATTCCTAAATTAATAACGGATAGAACATGGAAACAATAGCGTGCTCGTATATTGAAACAGACGACCAGATGTAACTAATGGTTGTGATTCTATTAATGTGTACTTTGAACCGGTTGCGAAGTAGTTTGAACCGGTTAAGGAGCGGTGTAATCCGGTTAAATGCGAGAGAGATCAAGCATTGTTGATACCGGTTACAGCGAGTGACAAATAATAAGGACAACTTTTAAACGTTTAATAAATGCATAAATGAGTATCAACAGTTCAAAGTGAATTTAAAAAGCAAGATATATAGAGTTTAATTAATTTTTTATAGCAATGGCTGCCTGTTATAGTTTTCTGTCTCACTCCATGGGAAGGGTTTTTCAGAGGACTACAAGCTTGGTTCATCTTGCACCACGCTGTTCCAGTGTGGACAGTCGTAAAGAAAATGATGTTATTCATGAAAAATACATACAACATACAAATACAAATCATAGACTTAGAATTAGCAACATTAACAATTGTTGTTGTTATTATTATAATATAATATATTGTAAGGATATAATAATAATAATAATAATTCTTGTTATTTAATAAAAAGATTTTTGTATAACAGAATATCTCTTCATAATCAATTCAATTTTCTTTTGGTTCTGCTAGATGAATAAAATCCTAGAACTAAAATGGTTTTTCATTCTCACGATTTATTTTTTAGTTGTCTAAAATACTATCTGAGGCGTGTAAAGTTTGTAAGTCCGCAGTTGGTCAGCGTGGCGACCCATGGCCTTAAGCCCTCGTATTACGAGACGAGAACCGTGTCCAGTTGGACGATAAAAGGGCCGATGAATGCATTAAAAACCTTCATATAAGGTATTTAATACTGCAATTTACGAAAACATCTCCATTATATACGAGTACATCGCGGCGTACGTACAGGTAATGATAAATTTAAGGCATTAAACGGGCTTCGAATTACGAAGCGTTCAACCTCCGGCTAATAAAGCCGTTCGCAGTGCGCTGTATTACTACAAGCGTCGCTGCCACACAAATTATTCAAAGGGAAATATTCATGCCGACACATGCCATGAAATGATAATGAACCCGTATCGCATACAGCGCAGGTCACGAGAGCCGGCGAGAGTATATTGTGGAATAAATATAAGTATAAAACTAGGAGCTGTGTTAATGTGACGACAGGCTTCCATCATTGATTACGAAGTACAAAATTATCTAGAGGAAGTAGGTTCAGTAGACGGAATAGGTGTTTTGTTAAAAAACATTAAAGTACGAAGTGCTTATGGCGCTCTTGATGACATAATCTCGGAGCGTAGTTTCGGAGGTCTCTCCGAGTTTAGGCTAAATTAAAGATGGTAAAATATTAGCAGGACTTAGGGAATATTAAAAATCTCTTGCGCTTTATTCACTAATTGGCCATCTAATAAACATTTGCGTATAACCCAAGACAGTTTAGAGGAGCAGACCTTTAAAAGTAAGTATTGATTCATTAATCTGGATTCAAATCAAATGTTGTTTAATTACCAAATCCATCCTCTTATCCCTTAAGCTCCATTAACGCATGGGGCTAGATACGGAACGCGTAAAACAATACCGTTTACAACGGAATGCCTTTGTCTGCTACAACAATTAGTATAGAGAACTGCCTTTGACCTGTACGGATCTAATAAATATAATATGGTATTCCTTATCAAAATGGCGCTGTGGGTAAACACGGATTAATATGTAAGAGACACCCGAGCTGCGATCAAAACTAGGCATTTACGATGGGACCTGGTTGGGTGTATCGAGTAGTTGCATCGCTGTATTTCTATCGCTGTTTAACACAAACACATTATGTTTTAATAAACCATTGAATTTTAAAATTTCTTGAATATTCATTGATTTCAATTTGTCTGGAACCGGAGTTATGTTATTTTACGATTTCTTTTATTATTAATATTGGGTCAAATTTACACGCCGCTATATGATTTCAAATCAGTCAATTAAATGCCTGCTATGGCAGCCAGAGAATTTATACACATACATATATATTATCGTATTATTATAACTTATATTATTATTACGTCCAGTCATAGAACAAATAAGTGTCCCATCATCTAACTGCTAGACCAAAAAGCAAGTCAATAGTTCAAAACATAAACCGTCAACAGAGGACTGTGCGGTCTACGTAATCTGTATTTTATTACTTGTTATGAATAGAAAATTAATAATAAACTCTGAATATTACTCATTAGCCTGCCACTCGGTTCGTATTAGTCGTAGGCACTAAATTTAACAAGAAGTGCACTTAATGCCGCGTTTCGTACGTGGCGTTGCTAATTGAAAACTGCTGTCACCGGTCCCACCTGATACGAAATGTGCATTTCTTAGGAACGGAACACACGGGCGGTTGGGCCGTCGCGTCCTGGGCGCGCTTTGTTTAAATAAAGAAACTCTGATCGTGTCCACAGATAGAAAAGCGGCCGGTATAGGATAAGAATGTTTTAAGTTCAGTACCATTGGTTATGCTAATTGTTAAAATATTGAGTATACTATGAACATAATATGGAAATTACAAGTAGATGTATGTGATTACTGAACTATATATATTCACATTTACGAACACTTAGAGTGGGGCTTTTATGGGAACTCAGCAGGTACACATATGATGGTCATATTTTATCCATATCAATTTAAATGATCAAATATACATGGAATTAAAAATGTATCACTTACAATTTTTCGGAGTGGGTCGTCGAATCCGATACTTTCTTTGTAATGGTAACTGTCTTGTGCGTTACCCTTAACAATCTATGATTATAATTAACATATTTTTAAATTTCTCTCATTAATATATCACTCAGTTTATTCTACCATTTGTTTTGCCTGCACAATACAAAAACAGCAAAGTAAAATTAACAACAGTCCAAATGACACAAATATAAATTATCTGAACATAATTTACATATGTCTTACTCTTAATTAATTTTACAAATGCACGTTTAGAAGAAACGCTCGTTTGCGCAGCCCGACAGTAATTGTACTAAACGTGGTACTTGTCTCTAGTTGTCGTTTCTCTAATTCTAATATAAAGTGTAAATTCTGTTGCAAATATAGCATTTATGTGTGTACGTACTTTGTAATAAATACTGCAAGCACTTGTTAACTTCGCAGTCGGATTTAACAGATCGTTACATGTTAACCGACTTTTAGACGTGCGACGTTTTATCACGTCTTTGGAAATATTTTAGTATACCACAAAGTGAAGGGTATTTAGGTGTTTATTCTAATTCTAACTAAATCTTAAGGACTATGGTCTAAAACCCTCTCACTGTGAGATGAAAACCAGCAGTGGACCAATAAAAAGGTAGAAAAAAATGTTCAAAGCCTAAACAGCTTTCCCTATGTTTATAAATGTAACCAATATATAAAATCAATAAAAACAGTGCCATAAAAGTGTAAAAATAAAAATAACTTTCGATTAAGGGAATCGTGACTTTGGGAACGAATGCGACGGGATCCGATATTTCCAAATTTGGCACGAACAGTCGTCGACGTAAATTTACGTGCGAAGAGAATTCCCGCCAAAAATGCTGGACTCCATTTGAATGGAGACAAACTAATATGCGTTTTGGAACCTATATTTTCAGATTCACCTCGTACCTTAACTGATGGTAAGTGCTTTCTGATGATCAGTATGGATCAGAATTCATAGCTAAGTTATAAAAATGGTTGAATTACGCTTGAATTATATTAGCAAATTAATTACTTGGCCTGTTGGTTCAGTAGTCTATAGTAGGCCTAGAGCTTAAGGGTTTTGTTGTTTCCAACCATTATTCGGTATCTGGGTATACTATTTTCCATACAAAATTACATATGAATACTTATCACCTATCTTCAGCATGCACTGCTTAGTTTGGGATCAGAGAGTCTCGTGTGAGTTTCTGAAGATAATATCATTATTCCACTACTTAGAAGTCCCAATATTTTCCTCGAGCAAAAATAAATTGTGTTTGTAAAACAAACATTTCGCAATCCCAATTACAGTACTAATCTGAAGGCGAGAGATTCAGGGCAAATGTTTGTGAACTACCACTCGTAATAATATGTTGTTACTGCTGTATTGATATACGGTACCCTAGTTATCTTACCCAAACACTGGCGGGGACACTGAGCAAATACAATTCGGAGGGGATTTGAAGAATATACACGTGCTTTGTGTAAATAAGGCTGCGGGTGATGGAAGGAAAAATATTGTCGAATTCACTCGTCGTGTATCTCGCGAGAATTTCATTATGGAGCCGCCGGTTGGTGGGTACGCTTTGGTCGCTTCCCCTTACAGTGATAGAAAATGTGGCGAGATGAGAGCTTTTTCTGTATATCATTGATATTTAAGTGGATGGGAGAGGTGGGCGAACTGGCAGAAGGTAGAACGTTTAAACGCCGCCAAACTTATTTGTACCGTAAAGCAGTTTTTATTACAACAATTTGAGTTTTTGTTTGAAAGAAGTGGTAGCCGGTCTACACGTATACTAGAAGCAACCATCTTAGTCCTCGAGAGTAGCAGCGCACCTGTGATCGGCTTCTAATAGGGGGGATACTAACGAATACTAACTTCACTTATTAATAATAAGTGCTAACTGGATTAAAGTCACTAACTGTCCCATTCTTACAGCCCTATTTACTACTTTCTTCACATAAAACAGTGCTATGTAATAATTTTACTGTTTGATGGACTTTTAATTTTTTCGCCATATTTAATTTTTTGTTGTAACTGTGAGACAGATGCCGATGTTTCATTATGGAAACGTGTTGTAAGCACTTTTATTATTAAATAAAGTATTTGATTATATGTCTTCAGTAATATTCGGAATATTTTTTTAACTATTTCATATTAAAGTAATTAATGAAGAATTTAATTAAAATTGATCACCTGCTCTTTGGCCGTAACAATTATAGAGCAATAAAGTAAGTTTGAATGATAAATAATTGCATATATAAAACATTACCCGTAATTATTTTTTGTGGGGTCCGACGTCCTAACCCATTGGTCGTCAGACTCGTTTATAGCTAAATGTTAGAAATTTGTCCAAATTAGTTAGATATTTGTTTCTGTACTTTTCTATAGAGAGAATTTCCATAGAATTCATAACAGTGACCACCCTAGTACTACAGTAATAGGTTATAGCCTACCCTGTAATCCGTGTTACGTCCCTTTGTTACTCAGAAGTTTTTCGTTCAACCAAGGCAAGCCTGGTCCATACTTCATCATGCTGTATGACTGTGAAAGTAATATGTAAATAATAATAATTATACACTTAATTGCACACTAATACGCTTATTGCTCATTACAAATAAATAAATATAAGAAAGTACAGGACAATACACTTAGCGGTCTCGTTGCTAATAAGCAAAACTGTAAATTGTATTGATTTTAATAAAATATGCTTTTGAAATTGTTTTCAAAATATTTTTAATTTTCATAGTAATAATGCAGGTATACGATAATAATGAATCAAAATGATTCGCCATTTATTTTTGTGCGAACACTCACGTCAATTCGGTGCAAAACTATTCATTTATAGTGAAAAAGTCAATAAAAGGAACACTTCGATGCACGTACCCCGATTTACTCTTAATGGCCCGACGTGAATTTACGTCCGCCATAAATCAATATGGCAACGCTTACGTTCGGAAATCTTTTTTCCGTTCGGTTTCATTTCATAGCCTTTTTTTTTGGTTGCAATTTTAAGAGTAATGGTTTCGGCTGTTACATACGATTTCTATAGATGTTGGATCAGTGATATAATATCTGCTAGAGCTGGGGTAAACTGGGAATCCTTAAGATGGGTAGATCCGAGAGAAAATTATTCGATCCGAGGCTAGATATTCACGAATCGGATATACACGTCAAGCTTATGTCAAATTTAACTTGACTGCAAAGCTTTTACGTTTTACGGTCGATATAGGTCAGTCAGGGGTTGCAATTAATTTGCAACTCCTCTGACCTCACGGGAACAACGATGACCATTTACAGGATGCCCGTGTTCGTGTATATGTAAGAAAAACGTTCTCAATCCATAAACTAAGGAACTATCATTTTTATGTGGTACATTTTGTATGCTATTTACGTGCCTAGTTCAAGCTGTTTGATGTTTAGCAAACATTTAGCTGAAAACATTTAGCTTGAATTACAATTAGTACATTGTATTTTAATAACATTAATTGTATAATCTATCAATCGCCGTTAAGCATGAATGTAAAGGTAGGTGCGTAATTGATCCTGTTCAACATAAAACTTTCTAATTATATCCTTTACTACTTTTAATATCTGTATGTGTTATAAAAACACCTACTTGTAAAACATGAAATACACCATATAAGCTATTGGTGCAAAACAAATACTAATGTTAAATATCGTCATCACTTCTGTTATGATTGATAATGTTCTGCTAATATTAATAATTCTATTGTTCGTAACAGCTTACAATAGCTTTTAGCGTTCTATGCACGTATATAATTACCTGAACATTGTTTGTTATGGTTCCTAGTCACAGTTAGATGATGCGTCAATATTATTTATTATTAAGTGCTATAATTAATGGTCACACTCCTGCCTCTGCGTAGTCGTAGATTGCAATGATTTGTTTATTTCGACTTGTGGATTCGTATTTCTGAGGTTACGTTAAGCCTCATCGGAGGCTACGTAAGACGTTTAAAATACTTCGTAGTGGAAAGGAAATATTAATTAATTTCCTTCCCGGTCTCAATCAAAATGTACCGGGAAATGGTAATAAAATACTTTAAAGAAAATATAAATTAAAACTTACACAACATGAATGATTGACACTTAATTTATTGCCAAATATTTAATACAATAAATAAAATAAAGCTCAGTTGAGTTGAGGAGCTCGTTCGTATTTTGAAGGGTTTGAGTCTCAATAAATTACCGTCTAATATTTCACTTTTCTCAAATGAAAATTATTTACCGGGGCAAATCCACTCAACCCGTTACCAAATGTAGGTGAATTTAATTAATTATGCACCGTTTTCACGCCGGCTTGATGGTGATTACATGGAGCTGACGAAAATTAGGGTTCCTTACGCAAGGAAAATTGTATGCCTTTTAACGCTGTCTTAACCGTCCTTTTTCTGTCGTACAATACACTGGCATTTGGGCGCAATTATTTAAGAGTCCTAGATGCGCTCTGAGATACTACACACATCTAAAAACAGTCATTTACCCATGCTTTAACAAAAACGTAGCACGGGGTGCACGGTCTGCGCATGGCGACGACCGAACTCATGTGGCTCTTAGGTCCGTTTTTGTGCGGGTGACAATGAACATGATGATCTCTATCTCAGTGTTCAAGTTCCTATGATCTACCAATGACACGTAACTTTTAAAAACTTTCAAAAACGTTTTAAGTAACTTTTAAATATATGTTTGTACTATATTTATCAGCTGTTCAATTGCTTTCACACGGGCATTGACCGTCTTATTCATAATCAGATACTCGTGGGTCGGTATCCTTAAAGCGAAGCAGTCAGAGCCATTGATTCTAATTCTACATTCTTTGCAAGTAGTGAATATCTTTGGATGTCATTAAATGTGATGTAAATGTCATGTTGTACTAGATGTACTCGCCTAGACTGCCCTTCCCTCAACAATAATAGGTACTAATGTCAAAGGCTGTTAAAACACATAATACTAGCTTTCTCATATTATTTAGATTTTTATACCTCGAGTACGGTAGGCCGATTGATACGTTTAGCCCCTAATGTCACTGAACCCTTTTACCAAAATAAGGTTGTCACTTAAATCCACAAGGGTTGTTCTGTGTATGGCAATTTATCATTATCAGTTACGACTTTATAAAAGAGAATTCTTTGTCCATTGTTTAAAGTCCATTAAAATAATAATAATAAAATCTTGGTACACCCTCACACACGGTTTGGTATGGTATACGTATTATAAAATGGTTAAATAGATATTTTTATTAGACCCAGACCCAGAACAAACAAATGTGCTCATCATACAAATGTTTGTTCTGGCTGGGAATCGAACCCATGACCTTCAGTTTAGTTGTCTGGGTTCCAAAACCTGCACCAAAAGGCACGTTAAATGTTGAATTACATGCCAATTTACACATCAAGACATGAAAGTAATTTTCCATGTACCTACATTATACATATACCTAGGTAAATTCCAGATAAGCCTAAATAATAATGAAGTCACCTTATATTCGTTTAATAAAATGTAACCGGTTAAAAAGGGTTCAGAAAAAGAATTAAGTCGGAATATAGCGTCACAAAACGTGCGATAATCGGTTTGAGCCGGATTATGACCGGTTTTGACTGGATTGTTTGACTGTTTTTTTTACGCCTTCCCTGTTGATTGTAACGGCTTATCTTTTTTACGTACATCAAAGAGGATTAAGACATTTTTTACTTTATTATCTAACGCTGAAACAATTGGTTTTCATATTTATATAATAATTCGTATGAACGTGATTTATCGATAACGGAAAAACTTAACGGAGACCCGCTACTGTGAACGATTTCTACGAAATACCAAATTAATACGAAATATAATTTTGATTCAAAATATTCGCATACATATATCGTGAGTGGCCATTACGTATAAAAGGATAAAACAGTAATTTTAAACTGTACGCGAAATATCAGTAGCATCGATAATAATCACGAAATCACGAATTCACCTTTCGATTAACACCAGAGGCTGCTATTGCCTGATAGAAAAATACCTACTATATATATAAAAAAAGCCTTTTTAATTAGCCTCGAGCTTACTCTTAAAGTAACACAGTGATATCACAAATTAAAGTAAAAAAAAATAATAAACAATAATAGAATTTTTTCGTCACGTTGAACCCTATATAATAGTTCTGAAATATCTATAGAGACTATCGCTCTTTATAATATTCCGTATGCACTTAACTAGGTCATCTTAAGAAACGACGTTATCAAAACTAGAACTAACGCAAAATCGTAAAGCACTGACTCATGACTCTGAAGTGGCTTGCAATACACTCGCGCCGCAGCCGTACACCATTTTACAACTGTTTAAGGTCCAATTTTATCAATTGGGTAAACGATGGCGCAAGGATGGTGTCCAAGCGGTGTTTACACAATCTATATAATAATAATAATAACTGGGGACAATTCCACACACGGCTATCCGATTCCAATTTAGGCAATTAAACGCCTCTGCTATGGTAACCGGAATATAATACTTATATAAATATTTTTATTACAATCAGACACAGAACCACCAAATGTGTCCATCATACAAATGTTTGTCCTGGGTGGAAACCGAACCCAAGACCTCCGGTTTTGCAGTCAGGGTGTCTAACCACTCGACCACGAGGCCAGTCAATCAGTCTAATGGTGACTGTCTGGTTGACCCAGAGATCAAAGTAGTTTTTTAACAATTGAACATGTTTTATTCGTTAAATTTTAAATACGTTGCCGCTTATGACTTGTAAGTATAATTATATTATTTTATGGCGGGTTTAGTTGAATAGCAGTCCCATATATTGCAGATCTGTTTTCAGTAAACTAATTTTCCAAATGAGGTCGCATGGCATCTCAGATTTAACCTACTGCATTGTTTGTACTGTTACTTTTAGTATCAATATCGTCATGTAACGATGAGATAAATACATTTTAACCTTTGTAATAAAACTAATATATAATAATGTTTATTTACTTTATAATAATGTTTGTAAATATATTTATAACCTTAACATTAGTCACAGTCCTGATGTGTCTGTCAATTATGCTTTCACTTCGACATTCACTCAGTCTTTCATTTTCAAAATTCCCGCCCTTATTCAAAATGTCTATTTTTCTTTTTCAAGTTGGTACATACCTACTCCACATGTATACTGCCAGAATTAATATTTATCTAACATAACCAGTAATATAAAAAAATCGATCCTAATATATGTATGTGAAATTTGTGGCCGCACCTGGCCAGCGTGGTAGATTACGGCCTTAAATCGCCTCAGCATGCGAGGAAACACGTACTTAGCTAAAGCATGATTGAAAAAGAAAACGACAAGAAATACAAATACAAAACAATCATATTTTAATTAATATATCGTATTTATGGCATCTAAATGGTATTCAATATTTTATTCTCGCGACCAGACAAAATGGCTCCGACCGAACCATTATCCAATTCGCGACCAGTTAGCTATTATTCTCTATATCGGACAATATAGATAATCAGCCCGGGCCAATTAGTCAAATCAATTGTAAACCAGATGACGGCAGCTCGCACGTGGCTGTTGCGCAACACATCGGCGGCATGAATCACTGCAATTCGTATTCGCGGACATTGTTCATTGTGACTCTCTTTTGAGTGTGCCGCGCGATAGTTAGTAATAATAATAATTAAGTGCTAACAGATAACCACTAGTTTGACATTTCGTGTCTCACTCCGGTTGGTCTGGGTTCAAATGGCGCGCCCCTCGGACTTGTTACGTGCGTTTAATAATTTGAAATTTTAGTATAACGGCGAAGGGAAACAACGTGAGGAAACCAGCACCTTAGAGATGTTACAAAGTATATAATATTTTCTGGGGTGTGTGAAGTCTACCGATCTGCAGTCGGCCAGCATGGTAGATTACGGCCTAAAACCTTCTCACTGTGCGAGAGGAGACCCGTTCCAGCAGTGAAACAATATGAGGATCGGAAAAAAATTAGGCAGTTAATGTGTAATTGGACATACTATATAATACTCACATAGCTATATTATACCCAGACACAACAAACAAACGAGCTCATCACACAAATGTTTGTCCTGAGTGGGATTGAACGCACGACCTCCGATACCGTAGTCAGCATATCTAACCACAAAACCAAAAGGTCAGTCACTATTAGTTATCAGTCAGCTCCAAGCTAGTCTGCTACTATTAAGAAATATGTATATGGAGGCATCAAATTTTTGGCCGGTCCGTATTCGAACACGGAACTTCCCGTCACACAGCATGATGACATCCGTACCAATTATCGCGTATTATTTAATCTGTTTACAACAGTTCCGCTATTAAACCTTTTTACGCAATCGATTACATTCAAGTACGCAATGAAACGTGAATCAACCTCATATCTGTTGTGTACGTGATTTTCTTAAGTGACGCTATCACTGATATTTGAGGCAGCAGGTAATACGTTTCACATGGAATACAGTGATATCAAATAATCGGGACTCCAAATTAGGCATTTGAATTATATTATGGTAACCGGGTAGCTGATAAACATACATATGCAATATAAAGCTCATATGTATATTATTACGTCCAGTCACATACAACAAACGTGCTCAACGCACAAATGTTTGTCATGGATGGGAATCGAACCCGCAACCTTCTGCAGCAATGCGGGTCACCGACCGTTTGATTGTTTGACCAACAAACTAATTGATACAATAAGTACCTCTAAAAGTAATTTATCGTGCCAATTGCACGAAGCTACGCTGAATAAGTGTTGCGGAGACGTAAAAAGCTATATTAAATACTTAATTGCTCCTAAGGGCAACGTTACTGTGAATAAAACATATTTTTTCGTTGTGCGATACGATGTCGGAAAATACTGAGTGAATGTAATTCAATTCCCGCACAAGGAGCTTTCATTTAGCTGCGTTGCTTCTTAAACAGGAATAAGGAATTTAATCAAAAATAAGTTAGCATTTCAGTTTCGCGTGGCTATACTTTACAACGTCTTGTCCGATACAAACATGTTAGTTAAGAGCGAGCGGGCAGCGCAAACAGCGCTTAACAAGCGCACTCGACAGCGCTGCAGCGATGGCTGGTAAATATTTGATTTTATAATGCGCAGTTAGCGGCCGCGGGGATGAAGGCTTCGGGGCGCTTCATGTAGTGATATCGATGTGTAAGCAAAGATACGTGGAATAAGTTATGATATATATGTAGTTAAGCCATATTGACTGGCTTGTGGGCTCAAGATTACCTAGGCTCCTTTCTTATTTAGAAGACACACAGGTCTAAAAGTGGAATGATATAATAATAAAAAATCCAACTTTTTTATTGCTCCAATGTTGGACACGTGTCCTCTTAGAATGAGGATTGTAGGCTTTAGAATATCACGCTGGCCCAGTGCTCGGAACAGCAATGTTTCCACGTGAACGGGAATCGAATCCACTACCTCTGAATTAGCAGTCAGTCTCTTTAACTTGACCAACGGGCCGGTATTATTATGATGCTAATAGTACAATTAAACGATTTTGAAGTCGTCAATCGTCCTGATAACAGCGTGTGGCGGAAATACTGTAGGTATTCCAAAAAATCCCGTCGAGACCCAACTTATCTGTGGTGATAAAAATTTAAATTTTATTTCACCAAATTAGTGAGACACGAACACATCGGAACACCAGGTGAATAGTAGAGCGGAATTAATGTATTCACGGAACCGAATAATAGAGCGGGTAGCGTATTTAATTAAGAACAAAAACAAACATTGCGTAAATACGAATAGGATTATCACGTAGAGTTACATTACGTCCGTTATAGGACTAGTCCTATAGTGCGGTTGAAACAGCGATTTCATCATATTAGTCATAATGTAAAGTTCATATTAGTCAAGGTGTTCAAATTAGTCACTTCGGAGTTCATTATAATTAAGAAACATTTACGTCATATAGGCTACGTTATATAGGCCTACAAGAGGTGTTACAAAGTTAGGTTTTATTGTTCTAAGACGTTAATTTTTCTATTAAAAAGAAGGGATACCCTGAGAAAAATAAAAGAAGGCTTTAGCGTAAACACTATTCAAAAATGACTAGAACATTTTCGTTTTAAACTATTCAAGACAATTTGGTTTTTGTGAGCTAATTACCAGTCAAACTACCAGAGTGGTTTGACTACTCGCATCTTTAGCGCAACGGTACCAGCTTCGATTACCATCCGGGCAAATGCCAATGCAAATTGAATTCAAGGTCATAAAGAATCAGGTTCCGTTAATGCACGATTATGAGGGTAAAACGCGTATTGATTGATGTAGCGCTATTATCGAGCGTTTTGAGTTGTCGCTCCGCGTATGCGCTCTGTCCGCTACCCGCCACTTGACTGACACCTGATGGTGACGTGCAGATAGACTAGGTAATCGGGCCCTTTGGAAAAATCTCAGGAGCGATCTAAATGAATGCAACGCTACTGATAACTGTGATAACTCACAATAGGCGCGGAGTAGTAGTTCCGCTTTTTGTTAGAGTCTTTGATAATATTTTTTAAAATAACAATACACGTTTAGAAAGGTAGGTCGGGTTTAAATTAATCAGAATTGAATCAAACATTTTATGTAATAACCCTAACAATAAGGTTTAAACAGCAAACCTTATTGATTCGGGGTATTCTCTAATCGACCTTTACGTACATGTGTGTATTAACTAATTTGCCCGCGAACGTATTTTAATCATGGTCAGATGTTATCTAAGAAGTGCTCGCAAGTTCAAAGGCATTGTACGCCCATTTGCGTCAAACCTACACCTTTCCCTAATAACTCAAGTAACAAGCATTGGAAATATGTTTATTGTTTTCATTATGCCGACAGCCGGTATTTAGTACATTCTAGAAGGCATAATCAGATAACCGTTCGTCTAAACAATTAAGATATTTGCGCAACATTGGATTATACATAGTTTACGATTACCATATGAGCTTAGGTACTATCATGTGTCTTGACAAACGCAAATTTGAATATTGATGCTTAAGAATGCTGTAAGCACCGCATGCTCGACAGTTTATTACGACTCTATTGCTGGGTGTTAAAGTTGATTTTACAATGTAGGCTGTGACCGGTTAAGTCCAGTTCGTACCGGTTGATGCCGGACTAAACGCAGTGAGCTCAAATAAAGCGATTTAATTGAACCTTCAGTGTATGAGGTTGACCCCTGACTTCTGTTAACGATTATGATTTAATAAGGACTACTTAATTGGGCCAGTTACAGCTATGATATGACAGCGTCTTGTGCAATTAAGTTTAGTGGGTTAGTAAGTGGAGCGAAGAAAATTATATTGAATTTCAATTAGTTGTAAGAGTAATTCCTTTTTAATACGGAAAGATCTCGGTTTCCACTAATTACTTTTGGTTGATAATTTTATCTTTCTTTATTTTTAATTAAGATTTTTTTACATTGCTTTGATTCTAACTTTATGTACATATTTGCAAAACACTCAATTCACATTATTGAAAAAGTTTAAAATCTCATCTGTATTTAGTTAAAATTAATGTGTATTATATACAATGTGAAAGTAATATATCTTTTGTGACGATCCAATACTATTAGTCTGTGTATCATCCTTTTTATTTCCCGTGTGTAAAAAAACTATTCGTGTGTTCACATGAAGACCGACTAACCCAGCCCGCAGCACGGGCTCCCGGTTCCCGCTTTACGGCAAACAGTCCCGCAGGAAAGGTTAGTTTGTTTCATTATTAAAATTTCGCGTTCCCACTTCAATATTTCGTCGTGAGCGTAAAAATATGTAAATTGAGTCGCGGCGGCCGGCGCGGCTGTTTCGTTTAATTGGAACCACAAATGGACTTTAATATTAAAATAGCACGATTCCACGGATTTCACGTAGAATTGTTTTAGGATCTCTTTAAAAAACACCCAAGATGCCGATTTGTCGTAGGCGTAGGTAGACGCTACGGGTTACTGTCAGCTACGGTTTTGACTTCTTTGTCCTCTTCGACTTTTTTCTGCGTCACCATTAATGCTCGTCTATTAATACTGAAGACTTGGCCTTAGTTTTCTTTAGCGCAATCTATTTTTGTAGGCAGTATGTAAGCAAATTGTCAGCACGACCGAATGATACCTACTTAAAGTTTATCTGTATGCATGTAATGTTGCATTTTGTAACTTGACACTCGTACATTCATTAGGTACAATCACAAGAAAAAGTGCAATTTAATTTCAGTTGTCAAAACCTTAAAGAGAATAAATTTTAAATGATTGTGAATGTAGTTCATATTTGAAGGAATATTTATAAAATACCATTTTTGCAAGGGTTCGTTCCTCTCAAAGGATTACTCTGGAATTATTTTAACTGAACTGCAGGGGACGGGTAAGTATAACCTCTCTATGTTGAATGTTAAGCATCTCTTAAGATGGACCACACTCGCCCAAAAAGCCTCTTCACCTCATTCATACCTAGCTCATGTTTCTCTGGCTCTTTGGGAGGAGATAAAGACGTCTATTATGTATTTTCATAAAGATATTTCAATTGGAGTTCTCAACGATCCAAACATTTATATTTCACTAGCAAACTGTGGAAAGTTTGCTGTGGACGGCATAGAAACAATGTTACACTCGCAAATAGAGTCCTAACGAGACATCGCATATTGAAATTTACAAGCAATATTGAATTTCTCGCCCTGAAACCTTCCAACCTTTTCGATCCCTCCCGGTTCGTATTCCGCAAATCTTATCCCTCATTTGAAGCCCACGAAGCCCTCAAGGCGAAAGGACAATATTAGTCCTTAGAACTTGTAAACCAGTCAGGGGCAGCTTTGCTTCTTAATGTGGCTTAACCTAGTCACGGTATACTTTACCTTTTCCCGTATTATTGGCATATCTTTGCGATTGATGAGAATAAAAACCTAAACTATAAAGCCTGTTTAATTAAAAATGTTACGTTTAGTTGAATACAATTTGTAATGGAAATTAATCTTGATAACACAGATAACGAATAACATTTTTTGTTAGTAGTAAAGAAAATATAAATATTGTGTAATCCACTTTTTGTGTATAGCTATGTTCATACCGATTAGTTGTAGTATTTGAACAAGTAATGTTTAATATATTAATACTGATACTCTTACTTTCTCGCGATGGTCATACGAACTAACAGCGTTTGGTAAAAAGTAATGACGATGTGGTTGGATGGGGTGTAGTTGGGGGAGTCGAAGAGAGGCCTTGGCCTAGCGACTAGCACTAGGACTTAGCTGACTATTAAAGACATAAAACGTACACATACATATCTGAATTAATTGAATCGATCATCGGAAAACGAACCCATATTATGTAGCCGTGTCGCAAACTGGGATATTACCTAAAAAAAAATACTTATTAACCATTCTAATTTCTTCATAGCTACTGTGTAACCTATCCTTGGTTAAGTTTATTTAGTACTTTGGCAAGTTATTACGCATTTGATATATGGCCTTCGGAAAGCGGAAGGTGAAAGAAAGCGTTACAAGGGTAGTGAGGTACGGGATCGTTTTATTCTAAGTTGGTAAACAAAATAGGGGTTGGAATTTATGTTTACGGGTTACCGCCGGTGACAGGCGACCGATATGGGAAGGTGTCACGCCATTGGCGATGGTGCACTGAAACCATGGACCTTTGAATTTGTTACTTTTGAAAGAATCTATGGAAATTACAATCTCAAGATATGTCTTATTTGAGTAAATTTTAACAAACTTAGAATTGTATTATTAGTTTCTTTTATTATGTTATTCATTACCTCTGAATGCCTTTAAAACACCTTATATGACTCTCAAACGCTTGACTGACTGACTTACTGATTCAAGGATCAAAGATTCGCGGAAACTGTCGAATATAGAATCCCAAAATTTTGGAAATAGGTTTTTTATGTTATGCAAGTGTGCTCACTTGTGTAAAAGAGGAATTTTGGAAATTTCACCATTAAGGCGGTAAAACAGGTGGCAGAAAGATTTTTGTGACATTTCCTTGGTTTGGAAGTTAAGCACCTGAAAAATATATATTCACGCTCTTGTTAATAAAAAAAAATATATTTATTGGCTTTTGGAAATTCAATTTCAAAATAATCAAAACAGCTTGTAACGCTGACAAAATTCAATTTTATAAACATAACAAAATTAAGTGTTGTTAAAAATGTATTGATGTAACAGATTCGTATGATATCAATAAGTTGTATCTTGGAGTTTCTTCAGCTCGTGGACACGTTGTCAAGTTCGCACTTTCCACGACGTCTCACCGAACGTGGCATTAAAAAGTTTAATAGTTAATTTTGGGCTCGAAGCTTTATTCTCGTGGAAATTGATGTGAAAATGGGTTTCCCTTACAAACTTTTAAGTTATATTAACGTTGCGATAAAAGAGAGTGGAATTTTGATAGAGCCTCGTGTTTGTTGGTTCCTTCGCGAAATTGAGGTTTCGCCGGCCCTGTGTGCGCCGATGGATGGTGATGGATGACGAGCCTAGGTAATAGACGCTGTTTATTTAGGATTGTAACCCTATTTAGGGATAGAGATTTTCAATATCGAAGAATTTTCGATACGAAAAATGAAAATGATTCACGGCCTTATGAATAGATCAGAACACTATATTTTTCTTCTTATATAACAGAAATATATATTCAATATGTGCAGTGTATATACAAAATTAGCAATGATTATGGTTAACATAAACGGAATCACGCAAAACAGACTAACTATTGTTCTAATGTTTTATTGTTAAGAATAAATTGACTTTGATGACCTTTGAGGCGTTTGATGACCTGTTAGATACCTTTATACATATAACTATCGTGACGTCACTGAATCGAGAGTTACTTGATTCTTAATGCGTATTAAACAATTAATTGACAAAGCTTCTTACATTTTAACATTTCCGTATTCACAGTATCCACCATACACACTCCGAATGGTGGGCTAATTATAAACAAATGAGGGTAGAAACAAAAAGCGAATTACGCATTCAAAAAAGGCTTTAAGCGCCCGCGGCATATAATAGCGAGCTTTCACCGGATTGAGTTAAAAATTAAATAAAGCACGTTGATACGGGGATGTCACGATTAATTTACATATTTTTACGAAGTATGTTTCATTTATAAAATATGTAACATTTTTAAAACGAGCACGAGTGTGCTGTTATATTTTCGGTTCACGAAGAAAAATAATATAATTATTAATTAAATCAAATCACTTGATTTCGCCAGCGCCTACGGGCACTTGGAAATTGTCAGTGTCTTTTCGTTTTTTACTAGGTACTGGGTGAGCATGCAACTTAACTGAGAAGATCAGACGAGAATTCAAAGAGATTGTCGTGTTTATCTTATATATCTTATATACCATCTTTCTCTTGTATATCTCATATATCATATATAACTATATTCTAAATAATAAAGATAAGAATTACCACACACGACTATCTGATTGCTAATTAGGCAATTAAATGATTGTGTGTTGACCTGGCTGTAAATCAAGCCTCGGACTTCCTTGGCAGTCAGTCTTTAACCGCTAGACCAAGAGGCGTGTCAAACTGTGTCATATTATCCGTGTATGAATGCATTATGCGCATGTTTTGTATATTATGTATATGACGATGTACATACACGGTCCGGCCGTATTAAACACTTCCCATATCGCTTTATTCATACCCGCGCACAAAGCCCGAGGCGGTGCAGTCTGATTTTATTTTTATTCATTACCGTACCGAGAGTGGATTTTAATCAATATTTTCCACGATACGGATCGCTCTCTCGATGTGTGTGTTTTTATTTTATTTATGCAACGGACAATGTGTTTTGAATAGGCGAACAATTTTCTTTTTGTTTTCGATGAAATAAAATGTAAGGTTTTTATACGATACATTGATATGGATCCGTGAATATAGGACAAGCGATGAAACGACACCAAGTTTTTTATTAAATAGGTTACTTAGTTTAGCATCTCGACAAATTATTTATGTAATACGACAAATCATTTTACCATTATTTATGTAATACGACAAATCATTTTACCATTATTTATGTAATACGACAAATAATTGTACCATTATTTATGTAACACG
>DWDX01001328.1:0-19286 GCA_018245675.1 Agara michaeli | reverse complement strand
CACACACACACACACACACACACACACACACACACACACACACAAATCTTTCCTCTTTATAATATTAGTATAGACAAGAAGAAGTGTAATCGTGCACTAATGTTACCATCTTGATTTCTCAAATGTTACTCCATTGGACGCGCAAACCATCTTACTCTGCCTTTCGACTCGCAATTAATGTAATTAAGAACCAAGTCGGCCGGCCGCCTCTCGTAGGGCTTAATATCGAATTCTCTTTATTGACGGAAACCTTAGCAAAAACATTTCCATCTGTGAGACTGTTGAGGTTTTCTACAGGAAGTACTCGGCTAGTTAAATTTCATTATAACATTTATTAACTTTTAATAATAATATTGTTATTTTCAGCGGGGACAGTCTGGTGCTTCAGATTTCAGCCTTTCAAGTCGGAGGCCACGAGTTGCACCCGGCTTTATGAAGTACTGTCCGTTCTAAATATTAAATATCGTTATAATCGTAAGAAACCTACACTTACTTGTAAAGACTCGTTAAGACACTCACAAAAGAAGTATTGTTATTTTACATGTAAAACGTTTTATACTATATTCGTTATACCGTATAAACTTAACATAACATAAGGTTGAGGCACAGTGTTCTACATATTTTATATGTATGACTAAAAGCTGACACTCTGGGAGAGCAGCTTGAGTACCTCTGTACTTATACACGAGTCTCTTATAGAGATGGTATCTTTGCACAACGAAATAAATATTCCTGAATATAACGTAGAAACCTTACAAACTACACTGCCTTTTGTTTTCATGCTTTGTTCCGAAGGATCATTACAAAATTAATTATATTTCTCATCTTTGTAAACACGAATATACTGTTCGATTAAATGTTTAATGAATAATGCTTGTATAATAGTCAATTTCTTTTATATATGCTTGGGCAACTTGATAGTTTTTATTTTAGCCTTGATTATTTAACTCCCTGTTAAATATCAAATTATCTAAAAGAGAACAAAAATAATAATAGATGGATAAACAGCTACTATGCAACGTTTATAAATAGACTTCTTTTTGAATATCTCAATCAACAAAGCGATCTTAGTACTGACCTACCCCAATTATCAGAAAAAACCCTTGTTCTACATATAAAGCAAGACATTTTAAGTGATACCAAAAAATGCAAGACGACAAGTAAATATTTCAAGGAGTCACGTCGTCAGGTCACATAAAATATAGTGAAACTATCTTTCGTTGTGTTATCGCGATATTTATAGGCCGCATTTGAAACAAATACAATAACAACGTTACCTATAAATGGCTCTGCTCGCTAATGCAGCTGTCACCGATTGTTACTGAGCGAACCGACTACATTTTCATACTTCGCATTTAAAGTGGCCAAGTAACAAGCGACAAGACAGAGGAATTGAATATCCCACAGAACAATGAATTTTATATTGTGCGGCTCGATCTCATGGATAGCATAGCGACCGCTGAGCCTCTATATAGTAAATGGAAAAATGTTTTATATTCAACATTAATACTCGAAAAGTAATGACGAAGTTTTTTTTAGCCGTTTACTCCTCGTCTTAATTGGCCACTGCCACCCATGGGTATCTTGGTCAGTTACCACCAATTGACCTAGTATTCGTTAGTTACCCTATTAGATGTCGGTCACAATTGCATAGCTACTTTTAAAATACAACCTTACAAAAACAACTGCATCATGGTTTAAATTGGTGTGAGGCGTTTCTTGTAGAATATTTAATTTATCGACTAATATCGAAAACCACCAATCACCTTAAACTTACTATTCGTTTAATTATCACAGTTCACTAACTCTTAAGTTCACAAAATCGTATGAGTTATTTACCCCTTCACGGTTCACGTTAGTGCGCGCAGTTTAAATCACATTTATAGGTCAAGCGTTACGTCTCATCACTTACGCCAGCTTAGCTGTATCGAGCGAACACCTTCCTTAAAGCTTCTGTAATTGAAGAGCATTTTGATCACATATTAAATATACCAAGTATCTGAGGCGTGTCCACAGGTATCATCGTTCACAAATTTGTCCTAATAAAAGGAAATGATGTCAACTTACGTTAAATAATTTTCCCTTCAGTAATACTCTTAATTTTTCGTTTACTTCGTGCATGAACATCATTTAACTGCTTTAACGAAGGAACTCCAGTCCTTAAAGCTTCTATAATTGCTTCTATAAAAGCCATTCTGATCACATATCAAAAGCTGTGTCGCTCGCAGACGCGGTCCGATAAAGCGAATTTCGTGAGGTAATTCACATTCTGAAAAAAGTTTGCCGTCTAAATAAATACGACAGTTACTTCTGGAAACATGGTTAAATTGTTCTTGTTACTGTCGATTGCTTATACTCATTCTGATTTCAACCGCTATGAGGCAAAGATCAGTTGAGTCTAGCTCGTGTGTGCACCATTCCAAGATCCCCAGTAATACAGAATTACCTTCTGGAGAAAATGGTAAACGCCTTTGAAAAATAAAATAAACCATACAGTAACGGCAGTTAATAAGGCTTTCATTTCCTTTTAACAAATCTTATCATTTTGCATTTGCTGCCAGCATCTAACATCAAAGTATTACAAGGTTTTTTAACAAAACATACTAAAAGATATTGTTAGCGTCGCTTCGTACTTCTGAATTTGCTTATCGGTGGTGGAGATCATTAAAATGTTCGGTGGAATCACTGTTTTCATCGAGATATGTATGGGAGGTCGTCACAGTACTTCTTTTGAATATCGAAATAATTGATATGAAAATAGCACAGCAAAAGAAAAACTCTTATTAATTGGATAAATGATTGCTAATGCCAAATTTTTTAGAACGTTTTCACGCTTCAGAAGACATAACGGCAGCAGTTGTGGCACGGCTTTGTGGAGTGTGCTTCACACCGCTCGCAGCTTCGGATGAGACCAGGTTGGAACATACACATAAAGCTTTGCAGCTATGTAACACTAAATATGGCTAGGTTTTTAATTATGCGCGTTATTTTTTCTAGCTATAAAAATGACATAAAAAATCTAGGCTACACGTGCTGCCTGTGCACAGATGTGTATCTACACGAGCGCTGCAGTAATAAAACGTGAATCTGTATCCGTAACCCTGTTACGTAATATTCTCTAGCTACGTATATAATAAGTTCGCAAGACGTAAATGTTCATAACAATCGAAGAAACAACTCAAGAAACACTTACGTAATTGAAAACTTTCAAGTGAAATGTAGTGAACGTAAAAATTGTTGTCATTTGTATTTTTAAAATTAAAAGTAGCTTATGATTGGGAAACTTAAAGGAGTAACGCTTGTTTATGTGGCAAAGTTGCAATACATTCACCGTTTTGTTTTTATTTGTATGTAGATCCAGTGAAACACATACATCATACAAGGGATTTTTTTAAGATCCACCAAATTACAAATTGTCATTACTTAACTTACATCGTTGTTCTTTTGTTTCCATTGCATAGTAAATTTCCGTTAACATTGTAAAAAAAATAAGAAAATCATTCGTTTTTTGTCAATGCTACGGTCTGAATACGACTTGCAAGGAGGAAATCATATCTACACTATAACCGCCCATTAACTCAGACAATATATGTGTATTTAAAAGTTATTGTCACAGGTAAAATAATAATGATAAAATGAGAAATGTTTATAAGAAACAAATCTGAAAATAGTAAAAACATTTCCACTAAAGATTTGAGAATAACAAAGAACAAATAAAATCCATTCACAAGAGATGATTGAACAGGGTCGACAGAACCCGCATCGCTGATCCCGGGAGACAGATGCGTTTCACTTATTGTCGGATTGATTCGCTTATCATTTCCTTATCTATGACGGCGCTCTGATGGCCGCCTTTCTAATTATAGATCTGAGAGCTCGTAGATCCGCGATAAACACATGTACTTATTTCAAAGAATATATATTTACAATACAATAACTCTTTATTGCACACCACATATACAAAGCTATATACAAAAGAAGAGATGGACAGTAGGCGGCCTAAAACAGCGCTCTTTTCGAGACAATCTAAAAATACGTGAAAAAAATAGGTATGGTGTACATATATTTAATAAAGTTTCAAATCGTCCCTCTCGATTTTATTGTAAATATTATTTTTTAGGTTTGATAATGCTAAATGTGATCTGAACTTCAAACTTTAAATGGTTTTAAAGTTTAAAGTCGTCACCAATTACTTTGCAACAGCTTACGAGGAACATGTATCATGTAGCGTAAACATGGGTCTTCACCCACGAGTGTCGAGTCTACCCTTGTAAAAGGGTAGGTTTGGCACTCGTCGTTGGAAGCAATTATCACCGCCTACAGCCGCATGGCTACGCTCGCAAATCTTATGTAAACCTTTACAACTTTTCATCGCTGAGAATTAAATTTAAGTGTGTTTTACATTCGTCATTCTGTCTGCGCTCTACTTTAAAGCTTGTTGCATAGTAAATAATAATAATAATAGTAATAATATGCAGGGAGAGCTTCACACACGGCCATCAAAAAAAAATTATGTGTTCATCATACAAATGTTTGTACAGAGTGAGAATCGAACCGAAGCCCTCCGATTTCCCAACAGGGTCTCAAACTACTCTACCAAGTGACCATTTAATGTTGTTACCAGTTAAAGCGTTATTAAGTGTAGTGCATACTTAAAAACGCTAAACTAAAACAGAAGAGATACTAATGTTTATCAACTGTAATTTTAAGCTCCTTGTCCAAGACGTAACCTAAAAAGTGACAAGCACATATCGCTAGATGCTCTAACATACCAGTGGCTTTTTTTCCCTTATCGTATCCAAGTTCATCAAAATGTAATTTGTGCGACATAATAATCCATTTACAATATATAAATTAATAGAGAGCCATACCTTTTGTCGGATGCGATGATACATTCGATATGTTGCGGAGCAGAAACATCGGCTCCTATCATTACTAATTAATGGGAGAGAAATTATTTTGACCCGAAATAGACGCTACTCGAGTCCAATAGCATTAGCGAGTGTTATTCATACGAATAACGTGAACAGAACGCTGATGGAGAGGTAAACCGTGTTTGTAATTTACGAACATAATATCGAGTAAAGATAGAGAAACTATAAGATACTTACGAGCATACTTACTTCCATTTACATTTCCCATTATAATATGTCATTCTGTATTGGGCCGCGTTGCTTGTAACATTAGAGTAGTTGTGCTTTTATCCTATTTGAAATACGTTACTCTCTTGTCAGGAAACAGAGTTAATGTTTGGCATTGTATATGTGTCCATTAAGCCAAAATGAACGTTCAAAGTTTCATTAATTATTATTGATACAAATAAACAATTAAAAATGTTTTTTTAATACAAGCATTCAATAGTTTTAATCAACCGTTTCCGCTATGTATACATCCGAACAGGGCTGAATGAATAGACCAATAGCGTCTGTTACTACACTTACCATTAGTCGTAAATACGTCCATTATTTAACTAACTTTATTAATAATGGATCATGGAACAGTATTCTTGGTGTACGTAATTTACTATAAATTTAATCATTGTTGAACAGCTGTCGTGTACCAGGCTTGATCTTTCGTGATTGGATCACGACTTGGCGCTGATCCTGCAATCAACACATAATTGTTGCAACCAATATTGGAACGTGCACTGTAATCAAACTGTGTGACATCTCTATTTAGTAGAATTATACTACAGTTATTTACGCAAAGCGCATTACTGACTATTAGCCAAAATGAACGAATTCATTATAACAACTGAGAGTAACATGGTTGATGCCGCCTTAACAAGCCTGAATCAAGGTATCTAGCTAATGAATTTCATGAACTGGTCTAGACCCTATGTACCTTTATCATCTATAGTACTCATTAATGAATGCAAATTCGGTATGGCCCTTGACGGCCTATTCTTCAATCTTTTCCGATTTCTTCTAGAAATGATACTTATCTCTTTCAAACACGAGTCAGCGAATCGCGTACAACATTCACAAGAATAAATAATCAAGACAAATAAATTATCTCAACAAAAACTTCCATAAAAAGTTCGATTTACCCGGAAGTCTTAATAAGTGAGTGAATGTTAATATTCCTCGAACGTTGGGCATTGTGTGCCTTAAGTACCAAAGAAGGGAACTATAAGATGTTTGCAAGTAGGAAAGTTTACGGGCACAACGATGTTTTATTCATCACGGTATCAACTTAATTATAAAAACTTTGATTTATTTGTATTACACTTTTCTGACCTTCAGAATGAGGGTCGTCTAATAACTTCTGTAAGCTTTGCGGTCTAGACGATTAAAAGGTCCGCTTGAATATAGACCACAACTCTAGCAACCACTTAACCACACGGCCCGCTTGCATGCAGGCTAGTTAAATGCAAAGTTTAATGTTTTCCCTAGACATATAGCCGTACATCCATGAGGCCAAGGTTAGAATCTCCCATTATAGATAACTTAACGCTAATACGCATTGAATCGCTTGTAGGCCTGACTGGTGGAATCGAGTCAGGTCATTGCGAACAATTTGTGAGTCTAACCGACTCAGGCCCTATCGACACTTAGATGTGTGAACTTTAGCGGAAAATTGTTATGAGCGTTTCCGTATTTTGGAGCGCAAGCGAAGCATACGGTCCCAGTTGTCAAAGGTAGACAGCAACCATTGTACCTCGTTAAATTTTGTTTAAACATATCTGAAAGACAGGTCATAATTGACAATTAGAACCTATGTATTATACATAAGCACCGATAGACTGCCTTGAACATTGAACGACAAATGTTGTAAATATCTGTTTTATTTATAACCAAATCAAACATAAAAAAATGATGTTACCCATCAATTTCTGTATAAACATTATTAAATAACTATAAAAATAGAAATACAAGGGATTGCTTTACATGGGGTTGGAATGGTTTCATAATATTTTCGTAATATATTTGTAAACAGGCGGTCACAAAAATGTTCCGGAAGGTCAACGCCTACACATATAATATTTGTTATGAGGGTGGAAGCCATTTGATAGCCACATATCGTACTCTGCAACATAAACAAGTCGTTCTGTCCTGTATCTTATAACTTATATAATCTGTATCCAGGGTGTTCTATTTCATGACGTGTTTCATGAGATGTAATGATTTATAAGTAACGAACTGTTTCGAGAATGAAGACTACCACATATAATGCTACTACCGTTTGTGATTGTTTTTAAAGTTTTCCAAATTTATACACCTCGATTATAGGGAGTTGACAAAAATATAATGATTAACGGTAAGATTTACTTGATTAGAAATGTTATTCGTTGCAATTTAAAGGTGGAACGTAAAAAGGTATCAGAGACGGACGTTAGCGTTGTTTACTTCAATATACTCTAAAAGAGTGCGGTTAGTATAAATGAGTAGAAAACATCAGTCACATAGGGACGTGGTCGCCGTTACGGTGAGAGCACGAACGCTTGATATATTACCGGAGTTTTACCTTCTTGACGTTTTTTGAAAAACGCCATCCGCTGTAATGGATAGTCGCGAAACCAAAGTAATTCAGTGGCAGCCCAGAAAGTTCAACGATGATTGCCTTTAAATGGTTTTCAATTTAACTTTCACATCCAATCAGAAGTTTGATAACTTAATTTTAAGTAGGTTCAAACGTGTTAATGATTTCCGTGCTCGAGAGTTCCTCGTGTGCTTAAAAACGTTTCGCACGTGGTAAATTGAATTCGAGTTGTTATTAGTTTCCTCAATGAATTCTTATTGCAATCACATTTCCATATTAAGGAGATCGTAACAAGACCCCGTTAGCGCTAAGCTGACACTATAGCAGAAAATCAAAGGCGTTTCGGCCGTAGCGAGCGCGGCTTTCGAAAATACGTACAACTGCTTCACACGTAGCGATAAAAACCCGAATAAGCATCCTATTATCGTGGTTGGGGCGCTTTCGAAATAGTCATTGCGCCTCTTAGTGTAGATTAAAAACATAAAACACCACTTACACAAGGCTTACCACTTGCACGCCGTCTTATCGAGCTGCTATAGAGCACAACGTGGGCGCGTCACGCGAACAGACGATTAAAAGTCTTCTATTTTAAAGAATATTGGTTTTATAAATGCTTCACAACATTTTCCTTTGAAAGCCTTTTAGTAACGTTTTATTGTGTTATTATTTATAGCTCACACAACCGCAACGTAATAGGCGTATGTAAAAGAAACCGCGGGCATGATATAATAAGCCTTTACGAAAAGACACTGTATTGTCATTTGAAATACATAAAACGATTTACTTTTGCCCGCGACTTCGTCCGCGTGGAATAATGTCTTATGAAATAAAATGCTGGAAATTTAGGAATTTAGAATGCTGCCCAAAGTCACTATTCCATGCGGACGAAGTCGCGGATAAAAACCAAACAAAAATTTTTTTCTTAAAAAGTATCCTATGTTACTTCTAATACCCCCAAGAATATGTGTACAAAGTTTCATGATGATCGGTTTAGCGGTTTTCACGTGAAAGCATAACAAACAAACTTACATTCACATTTATAATATTAGTAGGGATCATCTGAAATATGTAAGGGCATTATTTTTTACTTATCTGTATGCCACTACTTGTATTTGATACGTAGCAATTAGAAATTACTAGTTAATGTAGTTTCTACAAATTTTTTAACAAAATGTAGGTATAAAAAAAAAACAATTTTCTTTTTTCTAAATTCCCAAATACCTTTGTCGATAAAATTATTAGTTCAGGGTGTTCATAAGAAATGTGAATGAAAAGACGAAATCTGACCATTTTGAAAACTAAAGACACAAGCCAAGACAGTCTGATATACAATTCAATGTTAAACTAGGAATAAAAACAAAAATATCGTCGCCCTTCTCGGAAATCTGCCTGAAATTCTGAAAGCTTTACAGCTAGTGCGTTGTGAAAAGTTTCATTCGCATCCGTTAGAGCGTGATTGAGTGATTGCTCTCCTAACAGAACTGGGTACAATAAATTTTAACAAAAGCGAGTATAATTTGCGCCGAATGGTTCCGTGTTCATAGTTTTTTTTTTTAATATTAATAATAACAGTTTACAATAGACTAAATGATTACAGTTCATATAAAATAATAGAGTACTTGAAAAAATGTACTAAAACTCTACAAACGTAGCATAAAAAGTTAGCACAAACACGTATTTGGTAAATTGTATAATTTTACACGAAAATAAGAATAAATTTACTAAAGACCTCTTCTAATGGCATAAATTTTAAAAAAAAGTTACTTTACAGACTTTTTCTTATTCTTAAACGTTCGAGGCATAAAAACAAAACACTTTACTGCTTTACGCGCTGTCCGCTTTACCCTTACCACTTTCAAATTATGGTAAATATGTACTAGACAATACGTAGAAGAATACATAAGTGGCTGTATGTGATCGCGGTGTGACGACATTGATAACAAGAAAAATAAAACAACAATTTTCATGCGGATCTCTAAAAAACAAGGCCACAAATATTCTCGTAGTTACCGTTCCTTTTTTAAATCGTTACAGCTTGTTCTAATACATATCGCTCGATCGATGCGTGTAAAATATTCTGTTCGGCAAATATTTCATTTGGACAAGTTGGCTATTAGCTAAGGTCGTTATGGCGCAGGAAATTACTGAATAAATTCGATTGACTCCGCCACCCGTGCCGGCTGTCGGCGGCTGATCGACGCTTCGCGTGTCGCCCGCCTTATTGCCCACTTGAAAACTGTATTTACTCCTGATATAATACTCTTTTCATAAACTCTTATAATAACGCAAAATTACTTTAAAATTACATTCTTTTATACGAAATATGTATAAATAAACTTATTTTAAATACTACCGCCTAAATTAAGGGTACACTAGAAAGTAACAATTGGAAACCATATTTATATTTAAGGAACTACACCTATTAAATATTGTAACCTCATAGATACTAATATGATATTGTAACCTCATAACATTGCTTAAGACTCTGGCCTTATTCCATCAGAAACTAGGTGTGCATATCTCTACACTTATCTCTAAAACACCTTGAATACTTTTTCCCGCGATGATTTAAGTAATCATTTTTGCAGTTACAACGTCTCAACAAACAGAAGCATTTACAAAATGTTTGATGATAAAAATTAGGTAGAGTTTTATTTTCCATTCTACATACTCAACGGCTTCTCTCACGTGTAGATTTGTATTAAATCGACCAGTCTCGAATCTATTAGACGTCAGTTACAGTTCCGTGGATCGTGTTTATGTAATGTAAAGATTACGCGACGGTTGGCAATAAGAGGATTACTACTGGATATAAATTTTACGACATTATAATATTGAGCTATGATATAAACCATTCGAAATATCTGAGTGGACGTTAACTAAATCGTTCAGCTATTTGCATGAATGAGACGGAACAAAACATTGGAGCGAATTGGCCTATTTGAGGGATCGGCATTAGGCCAACGGCCATCACGCTTAACGACTGCCACGAGCCGACAATCAATATTAGTTATTTACTCACGGTTGAATGTATTCGAATTAAAATGTATCACATTATATTGCAAATAATTGTTACATACAGACTACGTTTGTATAGGTGCAATGTTTTTATTGAACATCCACTATGTTGATTGTTGGTCAATTTTCCGTAACAAAGAGATGTTTACAGGATTCCCAATTTCGAGGAGTATCTTAATAAAATGTCCATTGTACGTTTCAGAACCATGAACCTTTGGACCATGGCGTTTAGACCGTGGACGTTTTACGACATGAGCAATGGTACATCGAAATAAATTTGCTTTGAGAAATGTTACGGATGGCTATATGCAATATTCAATTTAACTACTATACATTATAAAACAGTATTATAATACAGATTAAACATTGATTTCTATTGCACACTGCACCGCAAATTTTATAGGACAGAAGAGGAATTATGTTGCGGGTGTCCAAACCACACCAGCAATAAGCAATCAAATATTCGCTCGACCAAGGATTATTTAATTTCATCCCAATATCCATCTATAATCATATTCCTTTTCCCCATGTCATGATGTGTATTTGCACCCGTTCATTAGTTACGCAAATTATTGTAATAACAAGACCTCACAATAGAAATAGGTATTTCACTGTGGCCAAATAATCTAAGCCTAATATATTCTAATAATCTAGCCAAATAATCTAGTAAATGGCTCGAGTAAAGTATGCGAAGTATGTAGAAGTAAAATGGCACGGTTTCTGGAGAGAAACACACCCAGCAGTGGGACAAAAAGTGTCAGCCAAAGTGGCTATAAAGTTATTGTTTATTTAAGCAGTTGTACGTTTTATATGCAGATTGCCTCCTCATTTTACATGCAGTAAAAATCACCCTATTCCTCTAGAACTATAACCGTAAAATATGCTTAGTTTCCCATTTTCCCTAAAGAGACATTAGAGATACTGCGGACAAAGAGGCGTAGTTTCGCTGTCTAATATTTTATTTTCCAAGCTTAAACTTACATCTCTAAAAGCACATATAAATACAGGCGTGACGTTACGTTAAAAAGCTACATAACGGATTCGTTATCTCGTAAATTTCCGCTTTTATTTTAGATTTTTTTTTTCATAAAAATTTAAAAATCGATCATCTCACTTTCTGTTAACCGTCTAGTAATTTAAAATACTGATAAACGTACGTCGAGCGCAGACTACTTCCTCAGAAATGAAAAGAAAACACCGCCCCGGTTGTTAGAACCGTCTCCGGGAAGGGAAAAATATTATCCAATGGATTATGGTGAAAATCATTTTCATAGATTACGATAGTCATATTAGAAACTTCCCCTTAGTAACTAAACGGATCAAACAGTATTTAGTTTCTTGATTATATAACTTCTTCTCTCTTCAAAGTATTACGATCTAATGCCATAACTACACAATATGCAACATAAAACATCGATAGATACTATGTTATTATGTTTTCCAAATTATAAAGTGTCTTAGATATTTATTTCGCATTTAAACTGTGAACTTGAAATAAAAATATTATTGAAACCCGAATATCTTTCCCTCTGTAGCGCCTTTTATTGTACCTACGTACTTAAGGCGCTTTTTAAAAATAGGTACCCAACTTAAAACTTTCACGGATACTCACTCATTAGTTACACTATTGAATAGATACTTTTACTTACTTTACTTTGACGGTTTCATTTAGGAGAATTTACTTCAAGTGACCTTTTTTTTCATAAATAGTGAGAAACGCTTGAACTGAGACGAACAAGGTTCAAATTAATTAAATTATGGAACTGCAGTTCGCAATGTAAAACGATGACGTCGCGTCTTTTCTGCATTCTATTCAGCTTGCTTGAGGACCCGCTTTTTTAATCAAAGAAAATATGAATGTTTAATTAAAAAGATGTTATGTTATAAAAGTAAAAATATACATACATTAAAGCGAGCAGAAGGCTTTAGTAGAAAATCGGGTGTTTCATTATTGCATCTAAATTAAAAGGTTGTAAGTAACGAGAGAATAACAAGCGGTTTCTTCTGTTCATTAGTGTTTCTCATAACTTTTCTAATATTTGGTGGTTTAATTAATTTTTTCTAAGTTCAGACAATGTTTAATAATGTACAAGGTGTTATAGTAGTTAAAGTTGTTTAAAATGTATAGGACTGCAGATCTACAACCTACAATCAATCTACAGATCTACAATCTACGACAAACACTTTACCGATATACTCGTATAATGTATGTCAATGATGTATAAAAATAACCCGTAATAAAACTATAACAAAAGGATCATATGAAGCACACCTGATTTATTGTGATCATGACTTCGAAGGGCTCCAAGTTGCAGGTCAAATTCACATACATACATATGTACAAAAACATCAATTACGTGGCAAAAAATACAAGTTTCTAATAAAATAACTTAAAACAGACACGGGAGACAAGTTTATAGAACTATGCAATTTCGAAAAAAAAACTGACCAATTACTGCACTTTTCAACCCAGTTCCTAAAACGCATTACATTTCAGAAAAATCGCTTGTGCCTTGTGTCAGCGTCAACAGCCCGGCGTTATAAATTAAAAGAAGACCATTCGAAGTCCTCCCTCCACTTTATAAAGGCGAGCCCGCTTAAAAACTTTATTATAATTTCTCGACTAAAGACATGCAACGAAATTTTTACCTGATTACGCGTTATGTTATGTTACAGAAGAGCAATTGGTATACAATATATAACGCTGTACTTATCATTGAAATTGGCGATGTTTTAGATGAGTTTATAATACATATTCGTATATTCTATACAGATCTAACGATAGATAACTATTGAAATTTAAAAAATGCGATTAATGTGCGTGGCAATGGCCTAGGCTTGTATGACACATGTCATCTTAGACTAGATAGCTTATAGCTCGATTTAACATCACGAATTGTATTTCACTTCGACAAATTCCGATTTCAATAATAACTACAATTCTGAAAAATACACAAACAGACGTGGAAATAAGCAAATTGCCTTTCTAAAGCATTATTTTTTGAACAATACAGTACAATCACTTTAAAATGCGGCAACTCTAATTTTGCTGTTGTCAGTGCCTCTTACCCTTATATCTTTACAATACAGCAATGTTTTTCACGAAATTTACTTTTTGTTATTAATTTAATGACACCAGAGCAATGTCTGACTCTCAGTTTAGATTCTGTTGCCGACGCTCGAAGTGAGTACAATTCCGAGATAAAAATAGATCAAACACTTTCCAATTACCCGAAGAAAATTTGATACTCATTTTAACAAAGCAATATCTAAGGAAATCCGCAGTATCAAGATGGTCCGGGTTCGTGCGGTGTTCCGCAATGGGGAAAGAGTACGTTGATTAATGAACAAGTCACGGAGAGATATTTATATCCAACGCAGATGGGACCTTCTGGGACAAGTTAATGGCGATAGATAAAGTAGCTACAGGCAATATTCGTCAAGTAGATAATTGATTAAGAAGCACAGCGATGCAATCATTCCTAATCTAGACTTGAGGCATACAACATTTTAAAGGTGATAGAAAAAATATCAATTTACCAGCAACTGAACTAACAGTGGACTATACCATAGAATACCTGTTGAAGTTTAACCCAATTTCCGTCATATTGGAACTGTTACTAATTAATAATTGACCAACGCAAGCGCTGACGTAATAACGTAATAAAACAAGCAGAGCAAAAGGATAAAAGAAGGCGTTTCTAAAAAGCCTTTTAGAATTACAACTCGTAACTATTATTACCACTTTAGGACTTTTCACACTTAGGGATCTCTCATGGATTGACAATAGTAATGACCTGTCGTAACATTCCAATCAACACTTGATACATTCTTGTAATATTCACAATAAAATACTCATTTATATAATTAACAATAATTATGCAGATTAAAAGATTAACAATTATCAACAGGTAAATTGGAAGATGAGCAGCATAAAAAAATCATTTGATTATTAAATGAATATGAATAATAATGAGATATTATTTAAAATAATTAGAATAATATAAAAATCTCATAATAAACATTAAAAATAATAAACAATATAGATACATATCTGTACATATATATTGGACTGTATTGTGAAGTATATATTATACAAACAAAGTCTGATAGTCCCACCCATCTTTATTTGGCTTATATTACTTTGGGCTTACAAAAGTTGGGGGTGCGGTCCACGTCCCCGGATTTATAAGAGATTTGCAAATAATAAACTTATGCGCTACGGGAAGATAAAAGTCGAGTTTTTCAATTCACCAGATAACGCGCTGCAAACTTACTGAGCAGGGACAAATTTGCCAACAGCATTTATATACCTACAGCTTGACCTGAGAATATAAAAATCTTAAAGTATAATTCGGGTACAAAGTCGTAATATTCATAAATTTAGCCCCTGTTCAAATAACATATTCTGCCATTACTTCATAAAGTTATCCATTTAGCGGCTAGTGCTTACGGCACATATCGTTATAGGTGGACATTGATCGGATATACCACCCATTAATGCTAGTGTACCGCAGGGCTCAGAGCTCTCTCCTACAGTGTTCACTCTGCATAACAATGACGTGGTGCCAAACGGTGACAGAAGGCGTCGCTATGCGGATAATAACACAGAGAGTGCGCTTTACACCACCTTTATTCCGGTTGAGGGAGCAAAATTTGACTTTTTTGAAGCTGAACATTCTCAGATGTACGTTCTTCGGATACACAAGCTGTATCTACCTAATGATGATTATCATTTTCGTGTTAAAAGTGCGTCACGCGATAACCAAGAGAAAAAATGTTCTAACTTATTTTGTACGGTGTGTTGTAACTGAAGTCAGTCACACCCTCAAACTGCGGACGTCAGAGAGCAATAAAATATTACCTGTATGTCCGTTTGTAGCAAAGACATCATTCCGTAGGACTCGATATTTTGATACTTAAATGTACTCGTATTGTACTAGCTTTTGACTGAGGCGTTGCTCGTGAATATAGAGTTTTCGAAAACAAATAAATTTGTTTTATGAACCAAAAACGGTAATCTAAAATTTCAGGTATTGAACTTCCTAACCTACAAATTTTCATGCAATCTTTCTACACCTTTTTTACGTTCTGAGGGGTGGAATTTCCAAAATTCCTTACCTAGTGCTCACTGCCGCTATATAAAGAAAATTTCAATATTAAGGGTTCAGCGGTTTCGATTGTCCGTTGATCTCAGAGTCAGTTAGTCAGTCAGATTTTCCTCTATATATCAGAATAAACGAACCCGCATTATGCTAGTTAAACGAATTAGTTTATTCCATATCATGGAACGATAATAATTCCCTGTATAAATAGCCTTTCACATTGCTTTTACAAATTTCAGTAGCCTTTTATTTACAATATCATGAGTCACATCATGTTTCCAAAGAACACGTGTAGCCTTGATTCTAGTAGGCGAGTAAGTGGTTTAGAGATTTCTCAGAATCTTCCTTTTCAGCGAACTCGCAAGTCAGAAGACAAATACTAGCTTCTATGACACAGCGAGTTCAAATCCGATGTAAACAACATTTAACTCAAGCAGAACATGCCAACCTTTTGTTATTTGCGTTAAATGTAATAGTGCTGCCGCTAATTAAATTTACTATCGAATTTTAAAAAAAGTGTACAATCAATTAACGATTGTGATCTACTATGATGCGTGTAGTAAGCATGTTCCTTAGATTTGTGCGAAAGCGAAAAAGGAAATAATAAATATATATATATATATATATATATATATATTTGATCATATTCATTGCCCATGTAAGTATGTATGTATCTGCTAGTTTTTGTTTGTGATATTTTTATTGAATTTAGTTGCACTTCGAATTGTTCGTCTTGTCTGAAAATGTATACGCGTTCATTCTCCAAACCTTTAGTCATTCCTCTATATTATTCAGGTTCAGAAGCTTCGGACATGCTTCAGCTAGCATTCTGTATATGACATAACTTCATTGCAAGAGCAACACGGGCAGCTTACGTGTCAACTCCCAATTGTCAGAGCTTGAATATTGGCAGCGAGCTCACCGACACCATAACAGCGGCTTCTAGACGAATTACGCATCGACTTTCCTTCTACTCCAAGACATTTCCGTGATCATACCACCCTCTCTCTCTGCTTTTCCCCTTCCAATTATATCTCATAAGAATGAGTTCAGTAACCTCTACAAGTTTTTACTGTTTATACTTATGTAATAATAAGTTAACGTTAATCAAGATCATTGCTTAGCTATCTGTTGACCGGACGCTTAGTATATTTGTCAATTGAAAGAATCTCAAAGCAGAGCGGAAATGGTGGCGTTCACCACAAAAGGATTAGTCATTGAAAGTCGATCACTGGTAGTTGTAAAAACTGGTGTCATCAAGAAGTTACCTGACCTAGTTGACTTCCAGCGACTGTTGCTTCGCTTCATTGAACTGCTAAGTTCTAAGGTCGCTCACCGCACAGGTAACTTCGTAATTAAAACCAAAGAAGCTATGGTTCAGTGAAATTCTTTGACTACAAAACACAGTTTTAATAAATCTGATGAAGGAATACTAGATACTTACGAGTACGTGATGTAAGTTCTAGGTCCAGCTTTAAATTGGTCTAAACAGTGTAAACTAGTGAACAAAGTACCCAAACAAACAATACCTAAACATACATATTATTTATTCAAATTCTACCTCATATTACATTCATAGCACGTCTTTAACAAAGTTTCCCTTAGTTTAGTTTAGTAATGCATCTTTGGCTATACGGTTTTCTACAGCGGAATCAAATATTGGCGTAGTCCTCTACACATTAAAGTGGCAAAAATATCTTTAAAAAATGTACCCTAACATTCAAGAATCGACCGATCTCGCTTGATGTCGCTTATATCTCCGTATCTATTATGCAAGACGCAAGTTACGTGCGTTCCGTGTATATTTTGCGTAGAGCAATTTGGGCACATCTTTTTATAAAGCGCGGCAACCTTCCAGGGCTACAAATCCGCAAACTTTATTATAATCCGTATAATCAAATTAAAAATCAACAGCTTTACGATGCAGGATACACTGTGTTTTTCATATATATCGTATTTATCGTATATACCCATTTATATTGTACGAACGTCATATCGCTAAGAAAATAAAGTGACATGACAGCACACAACAGCTATGAAAAAGGCTATGAAATTACATTCATTTTTGCATCCGTAATAATTAGATGTAATTGGATAGCACTGCGCTATGTTCAAATTTCAGTACAATACGGTGATGGTTGAAAGTTTGCTGTACTATTCTTAAAAACTAGCATATCTCGAAACACATGTACATATAGTTTTAAACACAGCATGTCATATCAAAAATGTGTATTACGAGTATGTGTATTAATCGACTTCTTAAAAAAATTTGGACATTTGTTATAAATCAATATGAATCATTCGAACCTGCAAGTGAAATCTCATAATGTGCGCATTCAATTGAGTATTTCACAAAAATATAATTTTTATATTACTAAAGGATACTAAGCAAGCAGTGCACACAATAGTAAATGACATACAACTGTATGATTAACATCTGTAAATGATCAAAAGGTAAATCTCCTATGCTTACCAACAGTAGGTATTTATTCAGGAATGGGATGCGAAGTCCCAGATTAATCGTTCGATCAATTTTGCCAGTCAGCGTCACGTATCAAAAATGGGTCCGATTAAGCCATCGACGAAAACGTGCTATCTCGAAAAAAAAACGAAAAGTATAAACCCGTGAACCTGCGAGCGAAATGGCGTAATGTGATAGCAGAGGCCGCGGGCGCAGTTCATTTGAATATTTCATAGGTTCGGGGCGGCAGCGTTTGGCTTAAGTGATTACCGCGAGATACAGCGGAAAGTTATTTACGACAACCCGAACGTACTCCATTTTCTGTGCTTGTTCATATAGGGTATTGGTCGCGTAAATTTCGTTTCAACTAATGAAATTAATGCCATATCGTCATACAATTTCAATACAATACACATATAAATCAGTCCATACATACAGACATACATACACATTATAAATTCGAAACCAATATACCAGTAAATTATACAACTGACTTTTGATTGCTACTCCAGCTGTAATTGTGATTAAGAATTAATTGGAGTATAGCAGCCTGTACGCCCGCTTGCTACTCCTGTAATATCACAAAATAATATTACTTTCGTATTAAACAAGATACATTTAAGTGTCATTAATTAGGAAATAAATGAAGCAGAAGTTTACATTCGCTTAAATGCTACTCTCATGAACATAATTAAAATATTTTACCTGGAAATAACGTACCAGGTAATGCACAACTAATACTTTCTCGACGGTTCAATAGAAGAAATAAAAAACCTTAGATACAGTCAGCTGCTAAAAGCTTGCTTTGTCTACAATTTATTATAAATGTCACAATACGCCTGAATTTTATATTATATCCACTTTAAAATAAATTGCAGTGGTGAGAACGCTGCAACTTGTGGACTATTAGAGCTAGAAAGAAATAAAATTGTGTCCACGTATTCAATGCTGTTTTTTTTTTTCAAAGTATCCAGATAATACAGGCAATTATTCTAATGTGGCAGATAGTTTAATATTATATTTAAATTAATCAACTAATGTAATATATACGTATATACTCGTATCTATATGGATTAAAATATACCCATGAAGTGAGATCCGCCAACAAACATTATATTACCGCATTTAAATTAATTTTATTTTTTTAAACGTAACATCACGCCTGTAATCCCCTAAGGGGTAGGCAGAGGAGTGTAGTACACCCCCACAATTCACCAGTT
>DWDX01001327.1:0-19287 GCA_018245675.1 Agara michaeli | reverse complement strand
GAATAGGTGGTGAGCCTATTGCCATGCACCGGGCACACATCCAGACTCCGAGTCACTACTGGAAATTCTAAATTAGATGAATGAAGAGAATGATGAAAAAACAATCTGAACAAAAATGTAATTACATTCATGCACTTCAACAATATTCTTATATGAGAATAACAATTTATTAGTTCTATAGATAACGGCACCTGCGCTTCCGATGTTAACGTTATTGGCTCCGGACGCGAGGAAGTTGACATTCATGGTGTACGAGTAGGCCTCCTGGATTTCTGCAGCTGTAGAAGAATTAATTATGCAGAATTGCTCAATTTATGAAATCGTTACAGATATTAAGCTTATTCTAACGTGAAAACTAAGAGGGATCGACACTTTATCTAATGTTCCAAGTGTGCCTTGAACTCTTTCTGCGGCAATCCAAACTTACCTTCGTACCAAAGGAAATTAGGACGATCATGTATCCTACTACTTCCTGGCCGAAGAAACAATTTCAAAATCACGATCTTCTGTCCAGACTCGAAGGCATGTTTTTCAAAGCTTTCATACCTGAAAAGGCTGGACGGCGAAGCACAAGACGGCTAAAAAAAGTATGACAAAAAAATGAAATATCAGTACCTGTTAAGTATGGCATTTCAGAGAACCACATAGTGCTGAAGACTATATCAGTCAGGTTATATTTCTCGACCACCTGGATCGCTGGCACCTGGAACATGAGGTCGAAGCAGATGTAGTGGCCGAAGGTTACTCCGAAATCGGTGCTGAATATACCGAGGTCTGGCTTTAAGGCTGGGTGGCGCGTGTATTCACCGAACAGATTGATTTTTCGGTATCTGTAATAAAAGAACAATGTCTCTTCTCTCTCAGTGTCTTAAATATTTTTTTATACGTATTTCCAAAATGATATTTTTACAACAACACAGAAGAACCGATCAAGTAGACCATTTGTATGGTGTTAAAAAAACACACCAGTGCAAAATACCAATACATATTTATTATAGTAGTATTTACTGACACGCGGTCTGAAAAATAAAAATATTTTAAGGCCAGAATTTTATCGATTTTTGCGTCGCTAATTCAAATGCGAAATTACGGGAAACAGAGGCAGTCGATGGACCCAAATTTACTAAACATTCCATGAAGAAAATGCGAGAAAGACCACAAACGTTATCTCCATCAATCGAATTGTTATCTCCATCAATCGAATTGTATGCTCTAGGTCTGATTAAGTTGCGAGGAATACCAATGATCAATGGATACATGAAGTTAAAATATGCATTTCTTCGATTACCTGTCAATGACAGCGCCAGTTCTGTCGAATACGACATTCGTATTGAACAAGTAGACCTTCTTCTCCGGACAGTATTCGCCAGGAGCGTCGTTGCAGTCGAGCTTCTCCTGAATATTTACCACCAGGTAGATTTGATTCTGTTTAGCCGCTTCGGACAGAGTCACCAAGATCTGTCGAATTTAAAAAATGATTTTAATCATTTCCACACAATTAAACACACTCGTTAGAAATGGAGATGCAAAAGCATAATCATAAGCTAAATATTTATTAACAGAAGCAGTAGAATCATTCGACTTTGATTCGAGTTCGAGCAATGTAGGCACTTTTAAAACCATAGAGCAACCAATGTTTGTGTGAGTGCGCCGGTCTCAAAGCCTACCTCATCGTAAAGATCCGGCCGATCGGCTGGCACTGGATGGTCCTTCAGAACACCAAAGATTGGTACGTAGATACTGCGATTTCCTCTAACCAACGTCATCTCGGGAAACACAATTATGTCGGCATTCTGCAAAATGTTAAAATATTTGATCTACAGTACCTCTCAAATATCCATAAGAGATATTATCACTACATAGTATAAAACAAAGTCGCTTTCCGCTGTCTGTCCCTATGTCCCTATGTATGCTTAGATCTTTAAAACTACGCAACGGGTTTTGATGCGTTTTTTTTTAAATAGATAGAGTGATTCAAGAGGAATGTTTATATGTATAATAACATACATTAATTAGTAGAGAAACACTGTTATTTTTGAGGTTTCTAATGTGATGTCGTAAATAATAACATTTTTTTCGGCGGTGGCGGGACGAAGTCGCGGGAAAAAGCTAGTTATCAATATATTTCAAAATGTATTCTGTTTTCAACGAACGTTACACATTTTCAAATTACCCTCGGAAGGCTTAAAAACATGTACACACGTTAGACTGATTAACATAGCAACACTCAGAGGTGTGTGTATAAGTTAATGTAGCGTATTAAGAAGTAACTCACAATGATATTCTAATTGAAGAGGCTTCAATTAATTTAGCTAAGCTGATCTTACCGCGCGGAAGATTAACAATTTGAGTAACGACATACAGTAACACAAGCGATACGATACCATTATTTTGCAATTAATCACGCGTTGTCTCTTATCATTTAAGTCACGAAATATTCTAATAGGCCCAAAAAACCAATATGGCTGAAAGTTTTACATATCGGTCGCTGAGCATATTTTGTGAGCTGAATATCGTCATTAATGTTGTTGTTACTTTATATAGGCCACTATTTTTGTATCTTTAAAATTTATCTTTGCATGTAGATGTTGCATTTTCTAAAAAAAAATACATTTTTTCTTTCGACATGTACTTTAGAATTACGAGATAAATGTATGTAGAAATGTCCTTGCCTACCCTCAGGGGGAGACTAACCCACACAATGGAGAAGTTCCCCATTTGATAGAATATTACTAGAATCAGTACTGGAACAAAAGCTGGAACGTTTCATGTGCTAGAACAAATAGAAAACGTACTGTGACAAAGTAATAACCTTAACGTAACTCAAAGTAAACAAAACTGGTATTAACTAGTTTGGTGATTCTCGATACTGAATTACCACTTCACCAAGAAGCGACCATTGACGTTACAACCTCAAAAGTTCATCAATAACATGTCCATTATAATAAATTAATTACTGCGAGTGTTCCTTCAATTTGTTGGCTTTCAATCTTTTAAACTCCCGCAATCCTCACCCCCGGGGATGCGGGTTCGGAGGAAAGTAATGAAATTGTTCGACCTTCCCTAAGGCTTATGTAGTTATTTTATCTCGAACGCTAGTCGCAGTTTGCTATTCTTGTATTACATGGAAATATATTATCATAATCATATCTAATAAAGTTAAAGTGATAGTTAAGATGGATCACTAATTCAACCAATTAATTGTTTTTATTCATACAAGTGTAATCGCTGCTAAAGAATATTAGACACGTCGTATATTAACTTTCTGTCTTGGGGTAGAAATTTTAGGGTCTTGTAGAAAATATAGGATTTACAAAGTAATACAATATATCAAGCCATGCTGGACCCCATTGCATTAATGCTATAAAAAAGTTATCGCAGACAGAGAAAAAGAGATAGATGCGTACGCATAGACTAAGACAAACCGTAAACAATTGACATAGAGTAAACCACACCTAAAGCAATTCAACAGTAAACGTAGCACGCAACGCGCACATTATGCAAACACGATTTCCATACATCATTTATTTCACCACCGCGCTATCGATAAATCCGTGCATGCTTTGGCAAACCGTATAAGCTGTTTCCTATTTCAAAAATGAAAAATCCATAAGCCTACCGCGAACCGCTCCAAGAACGGAATACTTTACGATTCGATAAATAAATATTACATTCGAGGGGAGCCGCGTCGAGCTTGAACTGCAACGTTTCGGTGTGTTCCATTACGATCCAATGGCCCTTCCGAACGTAATCGAACGCCAGAGACGCCAGAACTCGGTCGTGTTTGAGTGTGCGCTGTTGACATTAACCGTTATAACAATAACGTTCGAACAATTCCACACACCATCTTATTTCAAATACATACTATACAACTTTTATAGATATTTTTATTGCACCCAGACACATAACAAACAAATTTGCTTACGCGCGAATGTCTGTCCCGTTTGGTAATCGAACCCACGACCTCTGAGTATGATAATAAGGCTTGATAAAAACCGAATATTTTTATGCCGTTGTGTGTATATCGCAGACTAAATCGCCAAGTGGAACAGAAACATGTTTCAAGTTGAAGATTGGCTCGCGAGATTGCCGCCAGGTGGACGCGACGCTGGGGCGTAAGATATTGCACAAATTTTTATATCTAGTTTCAATTTCCCGATAGATACGATCTAAGATTAGATGCGGAATCGTACTCGCGTTCGATTGCTTATCGAGATATATCGCTCTTTCAACTGCGGTGCGGAAACTTTCTAATAAATTGAACGCACAAATAAATTTTCCAATCGAATCGTTAAATGGCGGCCGTAAACTTGTTAGGAACTTTATGATTCGAAAACACTTCAGAAATATATTTTGTTTCTAAATTTTTCTTCTACTTTTTAACGCTCTTTTTGTTCCTTCACCGCTGGGCTCGAGTGTTTTCTCGTAATGAAAAGGTTTATGAACGTCATGGAGATCTCTAAGATGTGCAGGTTTTTCACGCACAAAGAAACAAAAGGAAAAAATAAAAGACAGAGGCGTACAGTATTAGAACTCGGATCCTCAGAGTGAAAGACTAAAATCCCAACTAGGCATCACTGCTTCTTATGTTTTCTCTTTTCAATTCAAATTGTGTGACCAAACACTACATTTCATTCAATAAATACTCATATACAATGTGTGCTTCCATTTGCATTTTAAAATATTACGTTTAAAATTTCTCAAATTTATGTTACAGAAAGTTTGGTAGAAACAATTTGAGAATTTATTCTCTTTTCATACTAAAGTTACTTGTATTTAACTTTTAAACATACTGTGTACGTTGAACGCGTGTAGCAAACACGATAAACAAGGTTCCCCGGGAACTCCTTAATACCGCCATTGCTTACAGAGATACGGGGGCTTCTTCGGCTTAAGCATTGTTATCTAGGAAAAGGTATTCTCAATCTTAGCGTAGATCGAGGGACGGACGAGAGATTGTGGTTATATTATGTAGAATCAAAAACCTTTTAGTTTGATATTACGTAATTCGAATTTTGTGACGTGAGGTAGTAATGATAATTGCTGCAATATTTTAATCACGCTTTAGTCATCGTCTTCCGTTGCTTTCCTTGTTTATTGTTGGAGATTTTCCACTAAGGGCACGCTTCCGCATTCATTCGTGGTCCTGACGGTGTTGGGACCATTTACGGACCCCGCCTTCTAGATGAGATAGAGCTGGAGATGTTGACGTCGCTTGAGTGTGTAAATAGAATTTGCCTGCGATTTACCGAACATTAGTATACACTCGAGGAGCTCTATGGTTGAGTCAATGACAGTTAAGGCCGAGCCGGACGTTGTGGATTTGATTCTCGCCTAGGTCAAGTATTTGTGTGTAATTTTTTTTATATTTGTATATATTTAGATGTTTATAATGTGCGTGTTATATACTGTCTGGTTACCATAACAGGTAATTAGGGATAAGATGGTACTGACTAAAAATATTATCTTCAAAAATATACACATCAGATATACTTAATGTTAAAGTAGCGTACTGTAGTGTCTCCAGTACAAGTTTCGACTCCACAAACTTTTCCTTATACATAAAGTTGGGAGATTAGGATAGACCCTGAGGACTTAGCCCCGAACGATACACTTAGAGACTCCTAATGTTAACTATTTGGGAACCGCGGTCACAAGTTAGTGTCGAATTGGAGTCTAAGGAGTTCGGACCGTACTCCGAGTCCAACTTTGTTGATCCGATACCGTTTGATTACGTCTGCGGTTTCACTTACGGAACGAAATGCAATCATATACCTAATATTTGTTAGAATTTTACACGACATATCCAATTTCGAATGTCTTGCATGTTCGAACAAAAGGTTCCAACGAAGGCTAGGTAAGAACTAACTGTAAGAGATCTGAGGGACTCAGTCAGAACCGTGGATTTCATCAGTCCTATTCGTACCTGCCCCTATAGGATATAGGAATGTTTTAAAATAAGGACTTTGATAACTTATGTATGTAAGTAGAAGTATAAGCAGTAACAGACAACATTAACAGATATTATGCGACATCAAAACAAACCCCGCTACGTGACTCGTTGATTGTAAAAACGTAGTCCAAATTAACATCGTTACGGGCGATTCTTTTATTTCGCCTGTCATTATCGAAGCGGCGAAGTTTATGGGCGAATAAATATAATAATGTCCGAAGTGAACCTTCGATGCTCCACGGCTGGGCGGGCGGAGATAACAAAGTTTCGTGAGCGCCGCAAAACGCGGCCGACGACTTGGATCACTGATTTCTTTACAACGTAATTATTAGAGCATCAAAGTTAGAGAAAAATTGTGCTCTTTTATTATTTCATTTCAATAGACTGACAACAAACCGTAAAAATGTAAGTGAAACATCCGTGGGGCAATGGTTTTGTTATTGGAAACATGTTTAATGATGGGACAGTAAGTGAAATCGATGGAGTGAAATAAGGCAACCGTAAAATAATGTAATGCTCTTCTTAATTTTGGCGGTTTTCTCTGTCAGCTCGGTGTATAATGTCGATTGTGTTAATGGGCGCTGTGACATTTCTGTCGGTTTTCCATTTATCTCCGTCCGCAATCGCCATTTATTAAAGTAAATAAGCCTAAACAAACACCTCTTGTGGCGTGATGTAGCAAACTAACCGACTATTTCATTGCCACATTAGGATGCCCTGTATGACCCCGTATCGTCAATGCTACGGACACACATACGTACATAAATTTTAATACACAAACAACTTGATCCGACACAGGCTGCGCGTTTGTAGGGTTGTAGAAAGCATTGTCCATTGTTAATTAGTTATTATTAAATTTGTATGCCGTAAAACGCAAAATATGGATTGAACTAATAATTCTGTAAAATGTTTAAATGTGCAAATAAATGTCTTAGTTTTTGTCTTTGTCCATCTCCATATGATTTCAATATGATGTCTTGAGAACGAAAGTATACATCCTTTAATACCACTAATTAAGGCTGTAACAAATGTTTAGGATGTTATTACACTACAAGGTAACCAAATTAATGGGTAGCCCGCCGGGAATCGATACCGGAACCTTTCTGGCCGTGATCCGGCGTGGTTGTCACAGTGTTAAATGGATCATCTTTTTTATGAAACTTTAGGCCACTTTTCGATCGATTGTAAGGTATTTAAGATGAAAAGATAAGCCACGTAGCAGAAATAATGGCGGTAATGGGTAGGTAAAGTTATGAAAATTACTTTAATAATAATACAATTTGATAGCCCAGGTTTTGATTATGAATTTGTACAGTTCGAAATGTTCATTTAGAGTATTGAAGTGAAAGTTCTTTGTTGACGAGATAAAAACACCACGAAAATTTAAGATCACGCGCGGAGATTACCCACGCCAGCCCCATGGCCGATAGTGACGAAATTTGATATACGAATAGTGTGAAGTCTGGGGATGAAACACAGGCTACTTCTGTAAGTTAGAACACTGGGGTACAAACTTTAAATAGCATGAAATCTGTCTTTTTGCTACTTTTTTATGTAAGTTACTGATGGCGTTAAAATTCCCGCGTCTACGCGGCCTCCGCCTCCCGCGCCTCTCACACCGCGACCGGACGGTACACACGCCAGTGGGACCAACGCAATCAGAACAAACGCACGCTTCTTCTTGCAATATACCTAGTTATTATATATTCCAGTGTTTTATTTCGGGGCAATCACCCTTACTACTAAAGATAGCTAGGGACTTCTCCGCATCAGTTACAAACAAAGGATTAATAAATAAACCAAATACTCATGTTTCTATTCATGCGTACGTTCGCGACTTTATATATCTAGATGCATATATAAACAACATGTCAGTTACGTACGAGCTCGCAGACTTCCAATTTTCCTTTTAAATGAACGCCTAGTACAAGGAACCGCAAAACCCTTACAAACGTTCAACTTGCCACATCGGTGGATTTATATCCGTCACGCGTGCCGACATCCGCTGGAGCGATGGGAAAATGCTGCTGAAAATTATATATTATACTAGCTGCGGCCGCGGTGTCATTCGCGTACATGAAAATGATGAGCACATTTATTAACTACTTGTCATCGTCATCATTTCAGCCTGCTGCCACTGCTGCTTCCCCGAACTTCCCCAGACCCCACGATCTGTTTTTTTTGGTTTGCCGGTTCCTTGCTAATTCTTACTAAATATTATTACATTAGGATTTCACTTTATAAGGTTCTTCATAATGTTTTATAGGTCGTGTGAAGTCTGCAAAATCGCCCGTGGCCTCAAACCTTTATTAGAGTAGACCAATGCCTCACGGTTCAACGATGAAATGGGTTGAAATATAAAAATACAAATAACGACTCATAGATAACCTGTTTTATTTTTACATCAAAATATTTATTCATAATTCAATAGAAAAACGAGACTAAAGAGGCTATAATAAAAAGCTATAAGACCCTATTGCCCTTAACGAACAAACAAGGCATACATCAAGGAGATTACAAGGCTTCGGCTCTAATCTAAGTTGGGATTGAAAGGAAAACGTCGCAAATGGCTCCCCCTAACTACAGGTGAAGCTTTGGGGCCATTACTCTCCGCTAAAAACATTAAGCTGCCTACATTTTATTGATACCCACAAAAGTTTTTTTCTTTTGTGTTTAAAAAATGGTTTTGAATACTAAATGTTGGCTGAAGTCTGAGCAATGATAGCGGGCGTTCAGCTCAAATGGACTTTTATGGACCATTGGTCTTCGCTAACGTTCCTAATACAATTTATATTATGTACGATGCTATAAGCGGTATTTTAAAATATAAATAATCATTTTTTTAACTTGAGTTATCTGAGTATTTTATTTTGTGTTTTGTCACCATTTATTATAAAATTATTTTTACTTTTCTTGCATTGCTTGCAGAGTGCATATGATTGACCATATTATGTGTAGAAGATACAAAATAAATTCATGCAGATACGCATATTATAAAACAACAACAATCATTCTCTTTGGCAAGATACGTATGTTTTGTAAGATATGGCACTGAGAAATAAATACTATACTATTGAGTCATAGTAAATTAATGTTTCAGAGATGTATTTGATTAAGACGCTTGTCAACAATTGCTAGTGTAACTACAAATATGAACACTATGCATAATGCGCGTTCAATTTCACTTCACAACTTTCCATGTCGGGTAAATTTTACCAACGGACCCCTTTATTGCTTGTTCAGTTCGACTAATTAGTCTGCTCGATCGAGTGCTCACCGTAGTTATGGTCGTGATTTGAACAAATCATGAGCAATAATGACGTTTAGTGCGTGAACCATTTCGTGTCTCGGTGGCGAGCGCGATAATTGAGTGGCTGTCCAGTTGAGTGCGCTCTCTGAACTACATATTAGTGTATTGATGACCGGAAGAGGATAGCTACGAAGCTAAGATATCACGAATCAATCTCATTGACTAATTTATTGACATTTTTTTCCAACTGTAAATTACCGTAAAACACGTAACTGACATAATTATTATGAGTGTATTATATTTGAGTACTCATGTATATTTATGTTTATATAAACTTATATATTGTATGTACTATTTTATAATTAGTTTTGGTAGCGCCTACCGCAACCTTTCACCGTTTATTGTAAAACTGTTTTTATATAAATAAACTTATTATTATTATCTCCCCAAGGTTGACAAGTAGAGATAGTCATGAGGCATTATGTTCGTCCTTTGTTTTCTCCTACTTACAATTAAGTGTAAATAAATGTATAATTAGGCAAAAACAAAACAGTTCAGTACCAGAAACCGATTTTCTTCCAATTTTTAATAACGATTATACTCGTACTTACAAGAATTCAGATAAACTGCTGGTGTACTTGTAACCGTGGTTACGCTTTGAAAGGAATTCGTAAAGCATAAGTTTCATACTTTAATACACAACTCTTAGATCAGTGACGCTAGGGGCAAACATTTGCGTTCTTAGATGTGCTTTAAATTTGAACAATGTCTGCGGTTATCTTAGGATTACAGATGTTACCTTGTCAGAGGGCTGATGGGCAATTTTAAAACATTTTATACTGAGCGTTCCGCATATCAGTTGAAGTACCTTATTACGCAGAACAAGAGCGAGACCCGTACGTTGATGTGGCATATAAAAAAGGTATGCAGCCAACTTTGATAAATCATGATGAATGATGTCTTTCCACGGTTAAACCATTTCGTGCCTATTCGAATCTGGGGAGTGCGTGCGTTATCTGTCAGTGTAATTGTGATTGAACGAGTATAGGTAAATTATAGGGATGGCACAAAGCAATAATTTTGGGGATAGATATTCAAAGCAGGTATCGTCACGTGGTTGTGATATAACTCTACGTCACGTGGACTGCTCGGCTTGTGGTAAATAGAGTGGATGATATAAAGGATGTTCAATGGTTAGAAAATACTGCACGTTAGCAAGGCTTTAAGTACGCGTTGTTAATGGAACAGAACACATAAAAATGTTTTCATACTAGCAGAGGTAAGTCGCCTGTTCGCTAGCCTTATCACCTATGTTAGTTCGTGGTCCTCCTTAGTTCGTGGTTTCATCAATGGGCCACCTTCCTTCTATTTATATAAGGTGCAAGTCGTAAGAAAATAGTGATTTAAAATGATTTATCGAAATACGTGTATGTGGCCGTTTCTTTCTAGGGTAACATGGTTACATTTTTGAAATCAGACAACTAATTTTGAACGAAAAGTAAATAAACCAAATGTATAGATTCCAGAATTGTCTGTATATTTTATCCATACTACTATTATAAGGGCGACAGCTGAAGGGCTGGAGAGTGACATAGACTACTTTTTGGCTGAAAAATATCTCATTTCCACGGAGAAACACGTTTTAATCAAATAAGCGGTACAGCTGGCGTCACGGCCGCAATAAGGGCGTGACGTGTGAAGAAAAAATATATTTTTTAATCACGCAGGTTAAGTCACGGGTAATAGCTAGTAAAAACATAAATTTGCATCTGCAGAGTAAACATAGAATTTTTTGTGAAAGACTAAACTTGCGCAGACCCGTGTTCAAACAGATCAGAATCTTCGTTTCAGGATGGCACATGAAGTGGTTTTTATTAAAGGGGGATAAGATTGAAATTGCATTGAGCGATGTAAAAAAATCTCAAAACAAATGTGACGATGCATGACGACCAAACAAAAAGGGAATGAATCCGAACTCAACCGAATGTTATACAGAATAAAAAAAATCTCTCAAGCGTATGGCATTTCAGTTCTGTAAAGGTACAAAGAGACATGCGCTTATTTGTAGTACAAGAGCATTCACTATTGGGCCTTTACTACATAGTAAGTAGTAAACGTGTTCGTACTTTGCTACAAAGGGCTTGCTCATTTCGAATATTCTCTACAATAAAAAAGCATTCGATTTAATCGAATGTTTGCAGTAACGGTGTAGAAAGTGGCAAGTCTGAATAGGCTTCATTCTAAGCGTGCTATAAATCTTTAATTTTAATTTTGAAATGTCTTCATATGAGGTTCCATTTTTAATATTGGCAAGAGCATGAGCAGTACGCATTGCATGTGGGTTAGGAGAATATGCTTGAAGCATGCTTATCTCAATCTAATGTGTACTTGTAAATGGCATGCTGTTTTAATCATGCTCAAACGAATAAATTGACTGCTAAGTCGCATGTGTATCTGTACCTTAAGACACACAATGGAATAGATAAAAATTTTGCGGGCGGAAGTACAAAGGAGAATGGTAACTGATTTTTATGCGTTTTTGTAGGGGTGTAAATTTTGAAGTTACAAAAATAATTTCACTTCGGTAAACTGATACTGAGTGGAAAATATTGGGCGCGCCGGTGTTTTTATAATGGAATGAAATGGAACGGCAAAATACAATTTTATATTTAAAAACAAAGTGAGAATAAAAACAGGTAAAATATCATAACGACATCGTGTTTGAGTTTTGTGCGGAATCGTTTACTTTGCTTCCAATAAGAAATTCAGGGAAGTCGTTAGAAAGTTATTTCGCGGCTTTCTTTATACTGTGTCAATTAATGTATCACTGTAACAAAAGGATAATAAACGTTTTCAATGGGACGGCAAGTGTAATGTCGGTTCAATAGTCTCCATTGCAAATACATTGTGTATAATAATAATAATAATAATAATAACATTATTATTATATACCAAACACACACAACATAAAGCAAAAACACACCGAAAAAATACAAAAATACCTCAATCTAGCAGACGAAATTAAGCAAATGTGGCACCAACAACACGTTCAAATCGTACCAATCATAATCTCATCTACTGGCATAGTACCCAAAACCCTAAAAACCGCATTAAACATATTAGGCCTTAACACCAACACATACATACCACTACAAAAATCAATTGTCATAGACACCTGCTCTATAGTCCGACGTTTTTTAAACCCTACGTCTGTTCCATTTGATAATCACACTACAACACATGAAGGTACCAAGTCACACGAATAACACAATACACACTCTCACACACCACACACTACATACCAATCATCGTTCACAACACACACCTTATCTCCAATTACACAATCACGAACAAGGATACTTGGCCTAGGCCAGTACCTAGTTCGCGCCCGACCACAGAGTCGAGAACTACAATTGTAAATAATAATAATAATAATAATAAATTCCAAGAGCGGGAGAATAACAAAACTAGAGAAGAAAATAATAATGATATTTGGGTTAATTGCATACACGGCTACTGGTACCAAATTAAATAATTAAACATATATGTTATGGTAATTGGGCATGTCATAAACGTACATATATATTTATAATAAATACTTTTTACATCCAAACGAAGAGAAAACATCATGCTTATCGCACAAATAAAGATACTGGATAGGAACCGAACCCACGACTTCCAGCATAGTAGTCAGGTTCTCTAACCATTACACCAAGAAGCAGTCTGTAATGTTGAATATGAAATTAAGATACAATGATTCGACTATTCTGTCCCAAACATCCATTGAAACAAGTCGTATTGGGAAATAAAGCTAAAGTAACATAAACAAAAATGAAGAGCCCTTTCCCAGTTGCTCTAGTCTTCAAATATAGGGCCATTTTATTTAATGTAGGGCATTTAAAGATGGCGTCCGCCGTATAAACATTACATATTCTTGATTAAATCGTGTCAAAAGAAACTTTCTTTGTAGTTCTTACATCCCCGTCACAACCTTAAAATAACAACTATTTTTTGATACAAGGAATTTTCTTTTGTTGTCTAAGTTTAAATAAACCCTCCTGTTTTCTCTCCCTCACATCGTTCCATTAACTCAATTATTTAGTTGTAATACATGTACATGGGCAGCTCAGGAAATTTTCTGGAATATAAGAATATTGTTGATAGCTGTCACGAAATTTTTAGAATGTAAAATGTATAATGTGTGTACATAACAGAAACTTTCCACGAGAAACATGATCTCCAGTACGTGATAAGTGCCAGATAAATATACACTTCATAGACCGAACGAGCTTTGTCCACATTCATCACGCTCTTCAGAGTCCCCATCCACCAATATCTGACCGATTTGGTCAATATAGATGTGTTTGTAAGGATAGAGATATGATGCTCTCTGTCGTTTACCATTAAGGGACCTGGCGTGATGGTATAACATTCACTCCACATTGTACCCTATAATAGGATTTCTTGAATGAATCCAATTCACTGGCCGCTAGTTTGCTTCGACAACAACCGTCAATGGCCGTTACCGAAACAACGTGGCAGTTCCTTCTATTTCCATAAAAGTTAATCGACCGCGCACAAAATGCGTTCGTACGCTGTTGCCTTCGAAGGGCATTTGCCCTCAAACTCCATTTGAAGTCCATTAAAACATTCATTCGGCTCTAGGTAACGTCTCTAATTGTACAAAATCATCCCGCGGAAAGCTTCCAGACGAAAATCTGTTTTAATATTCCTATTTATCTCACGGAATATGTGATGTGGAAAATTGGATAAAAATCATCGTTAAAGCCACTGACCCGATTCGAATTTATTCTGTAGTTAAATACTTGTAACATACGTACAGTCACGCCGATTTCGAGCAGGCTAAGCGGAATCTAAGTATTTCCATCGATTAAGGTCGGAACAAACTTAAATCGTTTATCTTACTTTACTAGGTTCCCTTACACTGGCCTTGTATTAAGGACGTCTCCTATTTGATTGAAGTAAATAGGCCTAGTTGTACATCATTCGAATCCACCATTCACTTATGTTTCGTTATTCGGATGATGGTGGATTTGTCAATTTTTCTTTCTTCAGATAACACTCCAACCGCAGCGGTTATAGTCATCAATTTGCACACCTGAGGCAGAAGTTACGCATACATTAAAAGTTTAGTGAACGTTTACTTTTCGTAAACTGTTCCCGTCTATAATATCAGCAAATCGTACAGCTACAGTTTTATATACAGTACGTAATATTCCGTTGGAAAACATCAAAGTTGCTTCGTCTGCTAGTGTGAGCAGTTTGCGAAGTAATATACTGCAGAGAAGATGATTTTCTGTTTACACATTCGTATGAGTAGAACTCCTGTTTAATTAAAATTTATGATAGGGATCCTGAAGTATTTTTTATATAAAATTACTTGTTTTTGTTAATTGGCTGGACTCTTGGTCTAGTGGTTAGCAAACCTGACTGCTAAACTGAGGATCGTGGGTTAGATTCCTTACCCATAGCATACATTTTGTGTGATGGGCACATTTGTTTGTTTTGTCTGGGTGTAATAAAATTGTCTATATAAATATTATATAGTATGTATACATGTACTTTATCAGCTGTCTGGCCACCACAGTACAGGCTCTGCCTAGTTTAGGATCAGATGGTTGTATGTGAGGATGTCCTGAGACAATATTATTATATCTGCATTACACTAAGACTTTATGTAAGCAGAACTCCCTCCCTACATCAATACAAAAATGGGATGTACCCAGACATTATCATAAGAAAAAGCATGGCAGACTTTTTACATTAGCAGGCGTTCGTCTACGTTTCCAGATATTGTTGGTACTAAAAGATTTTTATTATTAAAGACGAGTCATTGAACTATTCGGAATTCAATCTCCTACACTTTGTCGAAGGTGAATGTGATTTGGGACGAATGACATTCGAAGTATCGTCTAGCAGCGAGCAGGTGGATTAGACCTTAAATATAATATAGCTACGTTTACAGTAAAACAAAGTTTGATAAATAAGATTTACACGCTTAATATTTTACTCATTACGTGACGGGAATGAAAAAGTCTAGCCATAACTTGGAAGCCGCTTAAAATAACCAGAAAGCAGCTGTGACTTTAAGGAGAGACTTCAAATTAGAGTTAGCAAAAAAAAACGAAAATGCAGTTGAATTTTTATATATTTTTAATTCAGCGCTCTTTGCAGATTGTGAGTTTTAAAAGCAATGAAAGCTATACGCAAAGCATTGCTATAGTTACGAGTGACGGTGGAAACTAATAACAATTGCATCTAGACGCAATATACTTGGACAAGTATACAGTCAGGTGATTACGTAGAATGTTACTTATAGTCGAAAATGAAATTTTATACTTTAATTACTATGCTCCTGATGTACAAATAGTACAAAATGAATTAATTGCTTTTGATATCAAACCGCAGACTGGTATTATTTTTTATTGGCAATAACGAATGACATCTTTTGAGCCTGTTAGAAAACGTGAGCTTTTTGAGTTTCGTGATTGCATCTCTTTCAATTCTGGCTTAATGTATTCTAACTGTCCACCAAGGTCTCATCAAAACTGTTCTAGTTGTTTTGGAAATTCGCTCGGACTAACAACCAGACAATCGAACACAATTTCGCATTTATAGTACTACATAGTATGGACAGTCTACAATAAGCTTTATTCTTTTGTATTTTGTTGGAAGAATTCTTTATAAATTTATTCATTGTCTTAATGTAGTTTTAAATTGTAACAATCCAACTGTCTGAGGCAAGCCTTAATCTCATCTGCGCGACTATTTTTAAGTTATTCTCTAAGCATTATCTTGCGACAAGTCGTTGAACCTTAAGAAGTTTACTCTAGGAACTATTTGGTGTAAAAGATAATAATCGAGGGCAATGTATTTGAATTATATAAGTAGACTGAAATTGGCTCATTTTATATAGCGCTAACATCGTGATTTTTTAATAAATACTATCAGTCAGCGTGCAAATACAGCCTGTTTAAAACTATGAAAAGTCATAATTTAGTTAGTGTCATTTTGTTAATGCATACTTAGAAATATTTAATAAGTTAAGTAATGCATTTTTCCAGAGGTTAGTTGAAGTTGTGACGCATCACTTACAACATCGCATTCAACTTAGATTAGCGAATAGACAGCTTCGAATCGCGTGGGCGGTCATAACAAATGTGACTTGTTAGAATTTTTGAAGCGAGAAAAAAAACAATGGATTGATGGAAATAAAATCGGGCTCAACAGTTTCCCCTCGTTAATTGAAAATCCGTTAAAAACGGACAAGAACAGATTAATTCCGAACAATCCCTTCCACCTTTTTGGGTTCGGATGGACGTCTGATGAAATGTTCATTACGTTTTGATTGACGTTGCGTAACGTGTGCTTATTGTTCTAAGGTTCTCGTGTTATATTTGTATGTCTTTGTTTTCACAAGTGGAGTTTCTGAGTCAAGTTTGTGTCTGACTTTAAAGGACATTCGATAATTATGACATGACGTCCCATACTAATGAGTTTCAGGAAGGGATGTCATAATATTTTATTGCATAGCGCACGTTTCGGTTTACATACCCAATTATTACGTATAAAATATTTCATCTAGATTTTATCAGCTGTTTTCTCGCGCAAGTAAAATAAGCACACATAACATTCTCGAGGGCTTAATAATTTAAATTACCAACGTCGTATATCATATATTAGGAATATAAATTAGGAATATAAAAGAAATATATCCGCGAAAGCAAATAAAGGCATGAACGGATAAACCTTAGAAGGTAGCGAGTTAAAATTTACAAACGCGGCGGCCCATATTAAACTGTTTCATTTTTGTCACATTTGTTTGTGTTTCAATGAGGGTCCCGTCCCACGAGACCGCATGTGCGTCCGGCGATCCAATGGTTATTAAGACCTTGTTATTTTTTTCATATAATTAAAAAAAAAAATCGGCGAGTATTTTGTGATATTTTTTAAAAACACCACTAAATACTAATAAAGGATTGTTAATATATAAAAATTATGTAATGTTTTACAAGAAGAACATTTGAAAATAGAATTTAAAAAATATAGGAAAAACCGTTCTTCCACTATGAAACTTAACTTTTTCCTCTAAAACGTACGTCGATCTTGCGTCTTCTAGTGCATATACATTCATATGTATCTTATGGTCGTAACTTATATTAAGAACATGATCTTTTACAACAACTGATTTAGTTCGAAGATAATTTATTAACCCAATGTCACCCTTCCATTATTATTAAAGCAAAAAAGTTCAGTGTTTCGGACTCAGCCAATTTTATGCCAAATCTAAGTAACGAGAGATAATTATTTTAAACCATATCAGAGGAACTTTGTTTGGGCGTTGGCAAACGTGAAATTTAATTAAACCAACTTCAGTGTACATTAGCCAGCCGCGTGGCCAAGTTATTAAACTCATCCCTATTTATTTTTAGCTTAGGATTAACTTAATAAGATCGCTTCAAAGTATTTATGTACACGGTGATAATAAAATAGTAATGTGGGTGGAGTCGCGACTAGTTTGCACCTCACAAATAAGGTTTCAATTTTTTTTCTCTTTGTGTATTTCATTAATGTATATTGTCATATATAATGCTCTTCGATTGCTCTAAAAATAATTATTTGTTTTTTTCTTTGCTACTCGATGTGTGACTCGTATGTGCCCAGTACCAGTGTGCAGTTCTTTGGTTTTGCGAACTTGGCTGAAACACTGCAGCGCGCCTCAATGGTAACGTTATACTCTATATTCAAATATTTAAAATTTTTAGAGTGACAGACTTGCGAGACATGGTTACATTTCTACATACATGAAAAGTTTTTAAATGAGATTGATAAATGATTTACGAAGGTCGTCTTCGTTGCCGTTCACGTTATTATATTTTCAGTCGCAAAGCCAAAGTAACCTTGGACGCACTCTAGGCCCCTATGTCATGAAATTTTCAGCAATATCTAACAACCCGAAACCGTCTCCAAACAAACACTAATTAGCTAACAGCAAAGACGTGTCGAGCTTCTCTATTAGGTTTCATATATTCTGTATAAAATTTACAGTGGAAATTCTACAGCCAGTCCTATTTATAACCGACTTCAAAAATGAGGGTTCTATGTTTGACTGTATGTGTATGACTATATGTATGTTCACCGATTTATCTGCTTATTGCAGACCGATTTTCAAAATTTTCTTTTAATCGAAAGCTTATTCTCTTGAGATGGTTCCATTGACACCAAGTCTGTATCTGATGATGGTATCCCAAGAAAATCAAAGGCAACCCTGATATTTTATTGACGTTTTTTATTTAACTGCTTTCTACAGCAATTCAGGTTTTGTTCATAATTTTATTATGTTGAAGTAAGGTGTGTACTCATGTGTAAGTAACTCATCTGAATGTATTATAAGTAGCATGCTAAATATATTAGATTAGTAATATTGATAGTACTGCTGAAGGAATGAATCAAAAGACTAATGGAGCACTGAGCAACCATTCCGAGTAGAGTAATCTAGGCGCGACCACTGAGCGTAAAATTAAAGTCCGCTCTACGTTGCCACCTCGAACCGCATACAGAGCGTCTTCTTACAGGTCATTCATAAAGCACGTAACGTCTTTCGTGGCGATTACGTGGATTCAGCTGAACTGACACCCATATATCACTAAAAGGTTTCAAATCATCGCCGTGAGTCTCCGATGGCACTGTGCTGGCGGGCAAAGGCCTGAAAAGTTGTCTGTCTTAAATATATGTTACTCTTGTTTGATCGTGATTATCTTTAAGCTCGTGTATATGATTGTAAGTGTTATCATATAAAAGTTTTTATTACTCTGCTCAGCACACGAATGCTTGTCTTGAGTGGGAATCGAACCCGCGACCTCCAACTTAGCACTCACACTCCACGTCCACCAAACCAAAATTCCAGTTTTGTTTCTACGTGATGCGCAAGCGAAGCGATATTAGCTAGTTAAGTATAAAATTGAAATTTCTACGTATTATTTTTGATAAACGTAACATCACGCCTGTAATCCCCTAAGGGGTAGGCAGAGGAGTGTAGTACACCCCCACATTTCACCAGTTA
>DWDX01001326.1:0-19288 GCA_018245675.1 Agara michaeli | reverse complement strand
GAGTGCCAAACATCTCTGTCCTTGCAAACCTGACGCGCCTCGTCTACATTCATCGCTCTCTTCATGCATGCACACCGGTTTCGGAGACTCTTGACTCCTCCATCAGCCAGTATCTGACCTATCATATGTATAATACGTTGAGTAAGCATAATATGCATTCTTCATGTCTAGTCTAGTCATTTATATACCTAAAACATATTGCGTGTCTAAAAAAATCACAAGATCGAAATGTCCTAAATATTATATATATATATATATACATAGCATGGATTTCAGTAACAATACTCGTATCTTTGAGTGTGAACTATCATTAATTTGTGTTCTACTAAACCAGAAGTGAGTTTCCCAAAATGATTGATGATCTTTGTCATTGTGGCAGTGTACAGAGATAAAAATGTCGGAAGGAATCTATTTATTAGCCTGATAAATAAGTACCTGGTGACATGCTTGCGTTAATTTAGGTAATTATGGACTTATGTAGGCCTCCAAATACAAAACTATAACTTGCTAGTAAGTGCCTATTCTAATAGATTTTGTAGCTTGATGAACACTAAAAAATATTATCATTCAGTTCAATTACGTCTCGCAGATATATTGGTTTACAACGTAGTATGGTTACGTTGATTGAGAACAAGATCTACGATAGGACAGATACGTATTGAGTTTATTTAAGATCCGACGATAAAGTTACCGCTAGATAAGATTAAATCGGAAACTGCGACGGGATATCGAAGTACCCAATACTCGTAGTGGAAATAAAATAACGTGGTTCCGAAGAACATGCGGATATTAATGTGAACTTTTGCAGTAGAATCTTTTCAAGGACTAGCGTCGTGGAATACAGGAACCACTTGCTTGATTAAAATGAATGACGTGTACTCGTATTTCGAATCTAAGGAATTTAGTTTGAATTTTACGCCACAGTAAAATAATACACGCGTGAGCCAACATATTTAAGCTACAGAAGTTACACGTGATATCGTGTAAGAGGTTATCAAGAGTAATATAACTAAACTGACGTAAAATATTTACTTTAAACAAAAACAAATCATGTTTTTCCTTTATTTCTACGTATTGTACAAACTTTTTAATATACAATGTTAAGCACTTTATTATTATCAAATAAAATCAACCGATTCATATTACTTTCAAAATATTTTTTTTACTTATTCTTACATACTGATATTCATCGGTACATTAGACTATGTTGCTTGATTTATGTACCTACTATATAATAGGGATGGATTATATGAATTATGTATGTATTGTACGTTACTTAGCATATTATTGATACTAATTCTACAATCTGAGACGTGCTTCATACGCTTACGACTATTTAAGGTAGCTACATGTTCCGGTACATCATATCACGATACATTTAGTTTTTAGAAGAAAACAAAATAATCTCACACTCATTTCTAATAGACTAATAGTGTTTTAAGGAACATAACATTGTACAGAGAGCAATAACAACTTTTTAATATTTAAAAAAGTTTTTTTTACATAACGGATAGGCGACTGTCAGTGGAACATATTCAATAGCGTTTCTGTGCTTGGCATTGCAAGTTAATCAATTGATCCGATTATCATCGTTATGTAAGAACCTTAAAAAAAATCAGAGACACATAATATGCATTCGATATTCAATTCGATTCGATATAATCGAGAGACGTTTAGTCATTAACCCGTAATTTCAACAATCTGTACTGGAGTAGATTCATGGAGTATGACCTAGGCCTCCCGCAACTGCAAAAGATACCCATTGCCAACAAAGGGACAGAAAAAGGACTGCTGCCGCTGACTTGATCCACCAAAAAATTGAATAATGTCTATTGATATGTAGATCTTATAATATTGCTAAGGAGTTCACTCGCCGCCCTTTAACAATAAGACAAGTGTTTAAATTAATCAAGGTTAACACCAAGACAATACTTGCCTAATTTTATAGTCATTTGGGAGGTCGCGAATCAATGTCATTGTTAATGGAATCTTTGTTCTAATTCAAATGTTTTATCTCGAACCTTCATTTTTACCATACAGAGAAGAAATACAACTATTTTTTATAAAAAACGAATAGATTAATGCTTATAATTCACAATTATTTAATAAACAATAATTAATAATGTATTAATAATTAATAGTGTCTGATACCATATTCAGGACAGCTGATAAACATACATATATGTATATATATAAACTATATGTAACTTAAGTAGATATTTTTATTACACCCAGGATACAGAACAAGTAAATGTGCTCATCATTCAAATGTTTGTCATAAGTGGGAATCTATCCCACTGCCTCCGCTTTAGAAGTCACGGTCTGTAACCACTAAACCGAGGTGAGACGAGTTCAACCCATAATAGTATTAGCATAATCGACTGACTGAAAGTAGGATTTTGAAACTATGCTCCTGGTGCTTAAGGAAATATAGCTATGTATAACTTAAGAGATGCAAGATACAATGTGCATAAAATCGAAGCATACCAGAATCTAGATGTAACATTGTGCCCTAAAAGTACTTAATCGTATTGTTTTTTTCTTTCATATATTCAGTTTATAGTTTTCTATTAATATGTAGGGGGCGATTTTTATAGAAACATGTAAATATTATATTGCCACAAGTCTGAGGAATCCAATACTGGAAATATAATCGTCATAATTATATACGATATACAAGCTCACAGAAACCACTCACCGCAAGCAGGCCTGTGATGTAATTCGCATACGCAGTTTGCTTAAGCAAAGCTATTTATACCGTAGGTACCCGACTTGGAATTTAAATGGCGGACTTGTTGCCAACTCGGCGCCCCACTCATAACGGCGTTTTAAGCCTTAACGCCTTTACAATAATGTTAAATGAATACTGAAATGTTTGGTATAGTTTAGATCCTGGACATGCATTACTGTTGCTTTGGTCCAGATTTAGAGGTAAGAGACACTGGCTGCTAAACTGATGGTCGTGGGTTCAATTTCCATCGAGGACAAACTTTTGTGTGACAAGTATATTGGTTTGTTCTGAGTTGGGGTGACATAAAAATATCATCATATGTATTGTAGTTTATCAGCGGCCTGTGGTTGTGACCTGTTTAGTTTGAAATGAAAAAAAAATCATCAAACTATTATATTATAAAAGTATTTTAAAGGCTTAAGTAGATACCAATATTAAAATGTATTTGTCGTTCTTAATTTTGTTAGCTTTTTTTGAATATTTTAAAAATAGGAACATACTTGTATTAGTTGATCCTGGTCCATTAGCCTAAGTTATGTATATCAACATAATATACAAAATATACATATTATTATATATTACCATGTCACTTCAGTGTACATTTAAATGCAGGACCATTTTTATTATATAGATATACATAAAGCTATGTGTGATGTACAATTTTCTTAAGAGATCATTATTACATAAAATTCATTTATTTCCATCACGAACTCTATACGCGAGGAGCATGAGTGTTGTTGAAAACAGTATTAAACCTACACTGGTATCGTTTCAGCGAGGCTAATTACAATGCATATTCAATGAAGTAAATTATCAAAAATGTCCTTATTGCTCTGGTATCATGCAAAAATTATATAAATGACTCGGTTTTTGTTTTCTCTATGCACTAACTTAACGCCTACTATGGTATACGTTGTGTTATATTACGTTAATATACTGTACGGCGTTATAAAGATTGTAACGCCTTACCAATGCCGAGGCTGAAACGATAACCGGCCCAATAGAACCAGCTATAACAGTTCGTGGCACAGGATTTAGTTCGATACACGTGCTACTTTCGGCTCAAGAAATGCGTTTCTGCGATTCATTCATACTTTGTTGTAAATTATCCGTTATTCACAATAATTGAAAGTGTTAAAATAGTCAGTTTGTAACTATAGTACCCTTAGATGTAACTTAGTTGGATAACAGTGGAACAGGTTGTATTTCATGTTAGTAACAGAACCTGTACATTATGAAGGGTAACGAAAATAGAGAGATTTGTGTATGTACACATCAAACATCATACGCTTTCTACCCATCTATTATGATGACCATTTGCAGTGATGTATTAGGCGTTGAAATCGCTATAGAGCGATACATAAGTAGCAAATCTGTCTCAGTCGAACAGGTTCGCACCAAGTACTGCACTGACTCAACTCAAGGCCGTCAACCTCGTGTAGGTTTTGGCGTAACATCGTGGATAATCGGCCGGCGTGATGACAATATTCGCCATGTGCTTGGCCTCTCCACGCGTATCCGTAGGCTTCGATCTCGCAAACGGAGCGATAAACAAACGCACGACAGCCGCGAGCGCTGTATGCCAGTTACTATTTACTTCGGTGTTGTGAATGAGTGATATTGAATCGGTGTCGTTCTATACGATTTGAAACAGAATGTAAATAGCCGGTAGCCCGGTTGTTTTATTGAAGTCGAGGTAATTTCGAGTTGCTTTTTTTTGTTAATTTAATTTAATTTTTTTTTTAAAGTGTATATTTAAGTAACGTCATTATTATTTTTAAAATTAAATGTGTTGTTGAATTTTCAGTTATCAATTTTAAACGTTTTGTTTTACTTGTTTCCAAAATGCTGAAAGAGAAAATCTTCCGTTTTTATGACTATAATTGTGAAAAATAATACAGTCCACAATTAAATTACAATTTCACAGAAATACACAAATAGACAGAGGTCATATTAAATATTAATCTCTGTAAAATATTCAATATAATCAATGAAGTGTATATGATATAACGTATTGAATTCTAAATTAATTTATATGATATTAAAGCAAAAGTTAAAATAATTTATTCAAATGCCATATACCAGCGGACTGAATCAATTTATAGCGCTGATAACTCATATCTGAATGGTGCGACGACCAATGACTGACAGTACTTTAATAATACAGTAAAATAAATATTATTTCAAATACTGTGTATTGTATGGAATATGTAAAAAAATACAAGATAGTAATTTCGGATTTTGAATACGAAATTAAACTTAATTATAACGGACTAATGATATATTTTTTATGCTGTTCGACGTGCCATCTTTTGGGTAACTTCTTGATACTGGTAGAACTTATAGCCCATATTAGCAAAAAAACAGCCGAGCGATTTGAAGCCAATGTTATGACTGAATGTTGCAATCATTTACGTATTACTAATTATGTACCACGTTTCACATTGTTGTAGAGTGGAGTTTTTTGTATTTGCCAATTCTTGCCTATCGTCTTCAAGTGTTTTCTGCAATTTTATATTGCATACGACAACTGCTATATTCGTTTGGTTAACTAACTAACTAGTGAACGTCTCATTTAGTTCTCAGTGGTATGGGAACAGCTCGGTACAAAATCGTAATCCCGGTGACAACAAGATTGTTTTCCGTTGCAATTCTCTTCCTACATCATGGTGGATAATCATAGATAATAGATAATAGATAATTTCATAGTAAATGATTAATTTCTTTAAAAAAATTGCCGAATGTGTCATAAACTTTGATTCCTTGTGTTAACGGGACTTTTATCGATTAAAATTGTACGCTAAAATGCATGTTCTTATAGAGTCCTAGATATGATATTCGATGTTAATTTTTTACCTGTGTTGTGTTGAAGCTTATTGCAATCTCTTGTATAGATGTATCATACGATTCGATTGAGTGACAACATAGCAAACATAACGCTATCTATGTATTTGTGCAAACCGAGATAACTTTTTGCCAGTAGGTACGATAATTTTTAGGTCACTTGGCACTCAATAAAATTCTGCTAATATTTACAACAATTAAACAGCATTTAACATAAATAAATAATAATTACAAACTTTTTATATTTAAAACACGAACACTACGTAAACATTTTTTTCTCGACCCTTTTGTTGGTCCACTGCTGGAACGGGTCTCCTCTCATGGTGAGAGGGATTTAGGCCACAGTCTACCACGCTGACCAAGTGCGGATTGTTAGACTTCACACAACTCAGAACATATTATATAATTCATAATATCTCTAAGGTGTGCAGGTTTCTGGATATTTAAATGGATATTTAAATTTAAATTCAGGATATTTAAATTTTACTCATAAAACGCACGTAATAAATCAGAGGTGCGTACCATGATCGAACCCAGACCCCCCGGAGTGGGAGGCTGAATTGAAACCACTAGGCTATCACTGCTCACATTACATTACATTACAAATATAAATTTAATTTTAATAGCACACGTCCAAACACTGCTAGATCTGTTTTAGCTACATCACGCAAATCCAAATCTCGCTCGACACGAAACAAACTTTGGAACATACAAACTCATTCAGGTATAATTTTCAATTCTTGTAAACGAAAGGTTGGGAGCTGACAGCGTACATTGGCTCGAATTAAATCCAAGTTTGGATGCAACTCTGCAGTCACACCTGCTTTCTTGAACTTCGGGGATCTACGGCGGTTTAATTTAAGAGCAAGCAATGCGGTGGCGTGCTACGGTGCATCAATACGCTTTGAAAACAGAATAAGCTCGAACACGACAACACCGGGCCAGTCCACAAAGCAGTAAAGTTATTTTATGTACAAGATATAGTTTAATTAAAATATTGAATAAGACAGGTCGGTGTCCGAGAATAATGGACAGAGCTAAGTGGGGCAAACAGTTGGGAAAACTGACCTCCATGCTGGGGATATATAGCTTGGAGAGATAGAGAGAGTAGAGAGAGAGATTGAAGAAGAATTATCTATCGTATGTCACGAAAACCGCATGATATGAAATTTAAAAATACATCTAGTTCAATGAACACAAAAGTCTTCGTTAAAGACCAATAATAATTATGTAGTTATCAGAAAAAAAGTTATTATAACTGTAAATAAGAATGACGTAGTACAAACATAAATAAATGGACAATCTGCACTGATATGAAAATGAAAATGCATAGTTATCGATTACTGTTATTTACTTATCAAGTTTTGCTCGGTTCGTTCAGCCTGCCACTACCACCACATAATGTAAGCCATGACCGTGACCGTCCCGTTGCTACAAGCGTTGCCGCAAACCGTACGTTACGCTAACAGCAAATAACAAAGTGCACGATTGCAGCAAAAACGAGATTAAAATGCATTTCAAATCCAAACTCCTTGTATGGCACTCAACCAGGCGTAAATGCCATGGTCAACCATCGTAACGGCGTGATCGGTGCGATTTTTTCCTCCCCATAAATGTATGTCTTATTAAAATAGTTACGTTTCCACACGCAACTATGTTTGCGGATTAGAAAACTTCACAATTACGCTAAAGATATTGAGTTTTGAGAACACGAACGAATGTTAAGAAAACAAGCGCGTACAAAATTCTAATAACAGTAACGGTAAAGATTCGAAAAGAAAATTATGTTTAAAATATTATCTACTCTTTCAACGCAATTCAAAAAACGAACAGCAAGTAGGTAAGTAGGAAATATTGGCGGTCTCATTTGTATATGTTACACGTTTATCTAACTAGCCACGAGATATCTAAACTATGTTTATATAATGTGTACATATCCGTAGATAAATGTATGTACGTATGTATGTCTGATTCTCATAACGGTGCCCCCTTTTAACTAGCGCTTTCTGAGCTTATTTCTTGAACAGGAAAGCGGAATGAAACCAATAGGATAAAAGCCGATTATATTATCACACATCGCCGATGCTTTTCGCTGTAAGTCGAAATTGCTTCTTGATTTTCAAACAGCATACTCAATTCAGCGTATAACGTAAATATTAGAAATAATCCTTAGTGAAGTTTCGAAGTCAATATACATAGGTACCGTAAAATTTATTTCAAGAGATTTCTGCCTGTAATATACGCAGAGCGATAAGTAATAAACTCTGAACCTTAGAAATACAAAGCTGTTTAATTATGAAGTAACCGTCACACAGAAAAGCTTATCATTCTTAAATCCGTTTGATTAACTTAATGGATAATTTGACTTAAAACAGGCTGTCATAATGATGGAAAGTTTAATTTATTACTGGGCTCCATTTGCTTAATTTACCAGTGACCTCAATGTCCGAATACTTTTTAAGCACTCCAAAAATCATCGTCAATCTTTTCCTTATTACAAACGACTGTGATTGTTATAAATGACGTCACGGTTCATAGTTCAATACACTTATATTAATGTTTTACGCATATACTCAATGCTCAATCATAGATTAAAAATATAATGAAGAACTCTACGTTCTACTCTCTCTAAGGTTTTATAATAATAATTTAGTAGAGTTGTTTATTATGTGTATTATAGTCTAAATGTAACCTTATAAGTAGGAAAGTATAATACATGTACGATATACTGAAAATTCTCCTTATAGGACAGGATCTACGGTTAATGTAGTGATGCAATACGTGTGATTTAAAGTATCGACATGCCACAATTCTAGCAATTTATTTCCATTCCTACTGAAGTATTGATTGAAATCTTACCCGACCGTAGATTGAAATATTTATTTTGACTGATTTCTATTTGATACACGGATATCTTGGTAAAGTTAATACCGACTCTATCTGCTATGCGGAGCGGGTTCAATTCCCAACCAGGACAAAACTTTGTGAAGGGCACTCTTGTTTGTGCTGTGTCAGGCTGTATTAGAAATGTTCAGCTACAATAACACAAGCATCTACTTGGCTTATTTGGAATCAGATAGCCCTGTGTGCGGAATTGTCCTAATTATTAAAAAAAACCATGTCGAAAATATCTTGTTGAAAATTGTCGATATCGGTATCACAGTAGGTACGGCAGTACGGCAACACCTGTTCGTAAATTGAATTAAAAACAGAATTTGTTATAAGTACTGTTAATTATTAAATGCAATGTAGACGCGATCACCTTCAGTGAAGTGGGGCCTGACCGCATGACGAGTTTTTGCGACAGAAATTTCGAATTTGCAACTCGTTCAAACAGAATACGATATTTAGATTAACACGAAGGGATGCTAATGTTTTGAAGCGTGGATAACGAAGCCGGGAACGAAGTTAAGTTTTTAAATATTAATAAAGGAATGGCATAATTGAGCAATTTTTTTGTGGATACTCGCGACGTCTCTCTGTGAAAACAATTTGTGTGTCGTATCCCTGTAAATTAGCTTTTACGTTAACAACAGAAGTCCCTGAAGTATCTACTGAAAACTATAAGCGTATCTAGTCAGTTAAAGAGAAACATTTAGTCTAATATTAACAAATATTTATTATATCTATTATGTATTTATTTAAAAGACATTCTTATTCATGCTATTTACAATGTTAAAAGTTGGCAGATCTTCTTTGTATTGAACAGGAAAATGTACATATAGCACTACAATGTTCTCTAATAAATTTATTTTATTAACAAAAAAGAAAAAATCGAATTTTGTATATAAACATATTCCGCATATATACGCGGTATTTAGACATTGAATTGGAAAATTTATCCACATAAAGAAAAGCGACGGCAAACCGGACATTTCATAGTACCTATAACCGGGTAAACTATTTATACGGAACAAATATGACATAACGCAAAGTAAATAAATATAAATGTAGGTAGGTATAATCGTAAATTGATTTTGCACAATTTTAATGCAAAAGTAATCAAATGAAAATAGTATATCATCGCTACGTTTGATTCGATTCAAACTTGTTGCGTGAATGTTATATATTTCCCGCATTACATAATTAGGCATCAAACTTATTTTACGAGCTTCCGGTAATACGCATCATTGCATGTGATAAATTAAATATTAGTCAAAATTGAGTGAATTTTCCATATCATCCTTTTATCTCTCGGAACAAACTATTGAATATTCTACGCGTTATGTTCCAACCCCCATCAAAACATTAAGTACTCCACATTGTATTAAGCCCGCACCTAGAGGTTGGGATAATCCCGCGTGACAACCTTTTATCAAACTTTTTCCAAACAGCCTTAGAGCGAGGCGTATTGAAACAATGCTCGTTATCAACTAAGAAAGTTTAACATACAGGCCTAATTGTGAAACAACTTTTCAACTTACGTCAACATGCATTTTAAAATAAAGTTAATATACACATCCATATATGTACACACACATACACACACCCACACACATTTATATACACTAGCTGTCCCGGCGAACTTAGTACCGCCTAACAATAAATTAACAGTTTAGTTATATCAATATCTGTACCGATTTTAATGATATTCGGTGGGACGTACATTTGATAGGTAAGCAGTTTATACCGAAAAATTAAATAGCTTTTATTACTATTTTCTTCTGAATTCCCTAATGTTTTCTCACCTTTTAAACCTTACCTGGATTTCCAAGATTATTTTGAACCAAAACTTAGCCAACTCGGTTAAGCCGTTCTCGAGTTTTAGCGAAACTAACGAACAGCAATTGATTTTTATACTAACTGTGCCCCGAGGTCTTACCCGCATAAAACCCAAAACCGTGGGAATTTCGGGATAAAAGCCCTATATATTGCCCTATAGCCTCGTTTATATCCAATGAAAATCCCCTTAAAATTGATTCAGTCATTCCCAACAGTAGCCCGGACAAACAGAAAGACAGGCAGATAAAAATTTAAAAATGTTTGTTTTTATTTTAGTATCATGCAAATAATTATGAACCCTTAGAAAATACAGTTATTTTAAACTCACTGACACTCACCTTTTTTTATAGTATTGACTATTTATCAACCGATCCATCTGTGTTAAATGATTTGACACTGCGATTGTAGTGCAGTGTGTCGGATCCAATGTGAAACATTCTAAAATTAACAATTACTTAAAAATTAATTTAAAAAACATATTCCAGTGTGAATTCAAACCATTCTCAAGTCCACTAGAATATACACAAAAAATTTCATCAAAATCGGGAACGTCGTTTAGGAGTTCAGTGACGTACACACGCACACAAGAAATATATAGATCAAGATATACATAGAAGATTCGTATTTACAAAATTACACCTACATACTTTATTGGGACTAAAGTTTAAAAAGTTATGGCAATACAATAGAAATACGTAAACTTAAATAAGCGCGCAGAACACGAGAAACGGTCTCAGTAGCTACGAAACAATAAACAGACGAACAGATACGCCGCTCTTAGGTAACTAAGTTGATGCGAAACATTGGCCCGCACAGTTCAAAGCTAACGCGGAATTAAATATGAATATTTGTCTGGGCTGTCAACAAAATTATCCGAAGGTCCAAGCTTTAGTTTCTTCGTGACTGTGGCGGTCGAAAACCCACGAGCAGGTTTACATAGGCCCCATCCCGAGGCCTTGTTGCCGGTCTAATTTCCGAGTGAACACGAAAACGTATTTGCTCTGTGACTTGTAAAATGCCCTCTGTCGAGTTGACGACATTGTTATAAGTTGTGCGAGTCTTGTGTGTACTTTGAAAAAGTTAGCCGAGAAATATGTATGCATAGCGGCGGAATTTGCACTTCCATGGAAGGGTCTCATAAATCTCACAGCGAAACCGAGAGATACTGAATATTTAATGACGTATTAATTGAAAGTTAACGCAAACATTCGCAATCGTATAATAAATAATATAATTAATTTCGTGAATTGACATTTCATTTTAATTCCTTCAATGATTGTCTCTGTTATAGTTATAATATCATACAAAAATCGCAAATTTAAAAAGATATTTTGTAAAGAAATTGATAAAAAATCTGACAAGTAATTACTAACAGGTAGGTAAGCTAAGCTAATTCAATGTCATTATTTTCGTGTGTTGATATGTGTATGTACTTGATAAAAAATTTCATGTACATACCCACATGAAATTAAATGTAAATCGCGTATGTAAATTACATACAACTTGTTTATTACACTGTTTTTTGTTCGTTACCTTAGTGTTGATTCTGTGACTTAATTTTTCGAAGTCCCCGTTTAAATCTTACTTCACATATACCTACACATCGTGCATTATATCCTAAATAACAATTAAAATCCAAAGGTCATACTTTATATTATACGCAATATATTTATTTACGAAAGTCGATAAACTGAAATATAAAAGCACTTTATTATTTTCTTATTACAATCTTACCTTACAAACTATTACGGAGGATAATTTACTGTGTGTAATGTTTTTGTATGAAGCAGTTTTTTCTTTTCACTATACTAACAGGAAATATTAAAGAGTGCAGAAATTGTAACGAGTCCGCCGTTACACAAGGATAGTTGCCTGTTAGGCATAATTCATTAGTATGTAACTAAATGGTTCGTAATATGACGTGCGCATGGTCCAATGACCTGAGGAAATCAGCGGGAATCCGCTGAGTTCAGAAAACCCAAGAATGACGTTGACCAGGAGACTCTGTCCAATAGTAGATTTAAAAGGGCTGATCGATGAACGCTAAATATGTTGAAGTAGTTTTGAATGTGTCAATTAAAACCGCAAAGAACAACAAACAAAACTACGGAGACGTAGTAACTATACTATATTTTTACTCTTGGTGTTTTAAGAACATATGGGCAAATAAATACCTGAGAATACTAGTTTATTTATGTTCCTTCATATTGCAATACAAAAATGATATTCAAAAGGCCCTACTTCTACTGTAATTACATTGATAATCCATTCCGTTTAGATTTGGATACCTAACAGGGCAGATAACTGAACGATACATTTTATTGTGTAAAAAGGCTTTATTTTATATTGAAACCTATATTTAGATATTATTATAGCAATAGATGCTTTAAAATAGAAAAAAGCTGTCTTTAGACTTTAGCACTACCTGCGTTAAGGCTTCTTTACATCAAACGGCATAACAAATTCATACATTATGTATAAAACGGCTTAATGGAGCTGCCATGAGGTCAGGTCGACTTGGCATTAAGAGCTTTCGGGCCCCGGGCTGCGGGAGGACCAAAGTGAATATTATAACAGTATAATAATAATATTCCTTGTTTTCTGTTAAATAAACAGTTGTGGTCGGTGGTTCCAACAGTAACTGCTAATGCGCGTACATGATTATTAAATTGTTTCACTGGCGCGGAAGTAATAGCATGTCCAAAATTCAGCATACATATAACAGGTAAATAAAATGTTACATAGCGGTACATTCACATTATTTACTGTAAATAAATGACAAATATATAAATGTCGGTTCGAAGATGAGTATTTTAGTTACAATTATACAGCGTCGCTTTTTTCTTATAGGGATAGACAGAAACTGAGGACTCCAAGGATACCTGAGGATTTTGAAAAAACTTCCTTCGCCTTCTTTCACATACAAGTCTCGTCTATAAGAGGTATGCTTGATATGGTCTTCATTTAATAATATGCCTACGGTGTAGTAATATTAAAGGTAGCGTAATATTTAGTAAATGTAATGGTCTGAGCACTAGATCACCGCGCGTAGGAAAGTTTCAAACTAATAAGTTACCAGCCTCGTGCATTAAATAAATGAAAAAAGTATTAACCTACCGCACGTGAGTATTATTTTGACAATAAGTACGAAAAGAAAAGTTAAGAGAACGTAGTAAAACTCTAAAGTTCTTAATGTACCGCCAGGTATATTTCTACGAACTCTGCCGTTCTTGATCTTTCGCCGTGTTAGATTTATATCGCCTTGGTTTTTGTTCATCCTAGAGATATACCAACAAGCGTCTAATCTGCCCTTTATCTAATGAATGGATATAAAACGAAATCACTTCTATTCCAGCCATAAGCGATTCCTATGAAAGAAGTTCATCCAGATTGTAGCCCATGGAAATTCTTAGTCTGTATCTTCATATATGAGAAATTATGTACATGTATCTATGTAGTAACAGTGGAGCACTTTCAAATAGTGTTAGTCACCCTTAAGCACAGAGCAGTGATACAAGCGGCTGCATAACAAATAGCTAGCCGAAACTGTTCACATGCGATAAGTTGAAAAGGCTAGTAGAGCAAATAAAAAATTACACTTAAAAACAAAACGTTCACGGAAAGGCGGAGCGAACTCAAGACCAGCTCCAGTCGGAATACTGTGAAAAAAATATCAACGACAAGCGATATATAATGAAAATATAATGATAGATGATAGGAAGTTCACTCATTACGTCGTCCACATCGATGCAACTTAGAATAAAAAAACCTGAGCACAAGACACGTAAATTCAAACTACGTAGAATATTTCATTATTAGAACAGACTGTATACCAGTATGTAAAAGAAGGAAAAAATAGTCGCGCGCCAGTCGAACGGGGAGCGAGCATGTCGGCTTAATTACGGGTTATCCCAGGCAATGAGCTATCGAATTCGTTCATATTCATTGAACGAGCTGAACCGAAAGGTAGCGCGTCTTTATTGAAGGCATTATGATGTGTTCAATTTAGTATTGCTTCTATAATAATTCAGTGATTCCGCTCAAAAATATGGAAACATTTTACGTACACGTTTGCAAATTTACATGTTGTACCAAATTGTATATTTGGCGCATCTCGAAAAACACAATGTAACGTCGTCTTTATGCGATAGAGACTTCAACTTCGCTCGAAACGATTGTAAACTGTTATTTTTGCATTTACAAATCTACAAGTTGACGGACTATAACACCCTACAACTAAGCACGAATGGACGGTCTGAAAGCGAATATTGGATGAGTTGGTGCTAGACAAAAATACTTCATACATGACTTTATTCAGATCAATATTGTGTATTCAATTCGTAACGGTCCTCTCAATTCAAAAACGATCGAGATTTAAAGATGAACATGAATAAATACAAAACACTAGAATTCGTAGAATAAAAACTATAAAGGATGTGGTCTGCTAGGACAGTCCGCTGCTGGTATTAAAAAAATGTTGCAATTTGAAATTTAGTTCACATAATAATTGAATTCAGGCAATAAGTATTTGTAACCCAATAAACAATGTTTCAACGCAGTTTTCATATCTTCAATCAGCATTTGAATAAGTGATTTTTATGGCGTGGTCATACAAAATTAGTTGTATTAAAGAAACTATATTTCCCAAAAAATACCCATATTATATTCGTGTGACACGACCGAAAGAACTCAAAATGCAGAGCATGCGATTCAGTTGAAAGACACCTGAATACGTATACTGAACATTTTAAATTGCAACATTTCACTTACCATTTATCATAATGTTTAAAATTCTAAACGGTGTCAGACATGTCCGCCCTAACGACCACTTGGAATTCTTTCCTTTCCACTTAAAATGTTTGGAAAGCTCTAAATGACGGAATAATCGCGATGCATCATCCTCAGGAGCATATACATGGCGTGCACCAGATAACATTAGGGAGCTATTAAGAAAACGTGTAACGGCTTCCACGCTCCCAAGTTTCACTACTCACCTCACAACGCTGTTTTCATTTGATCGTTTTAAAACATTGAAAACGGAAAGCGCCGCCTTGCGCTTAGCGAACGTCCGTATTGCGATCGAATTAAAAAAAAAAAAACAATGATGTTCGATTCGCATAAAACAAGTATTCATATCAATAGCGTTCATTGCACCGTGCCGTAGCGTCGCGAAATAAAAGACAAAGGGCCGTGTTTTTCAGAGCGACCGTATTCACAAAGGCTGAATGTTTTTTAAATCACTTTGCAGCGTGCTGGTGCGCCGTAAAGAAATTCGGAAATTGCACCAAATTGTGTTGAAGATAAAGAGTGGAGCGTCACTTGTTGCTCATATCGGTTGGTATGCGACACACGCCACGTCGTCGCCGAGCTTATTCCGGACTGGTGTTTTGATAGAAATGCTGCTAGTTCTAAACGTTGCTTACATAAATTGTAGACACGGAATTAATATTTAAAACGCGGCTCTCAGTTGTAGCATTGCGATTTTGAATGCATGTGTATATAATAAAACATTTTCCTTGAAAAGTATAAACGAGTAATTGTTTCTTGTTGTTTTAGCCGCTGTACCGTAACAAGGATACGTTGGGGTGAAATTGTAATAGGTAGTTTCCTTACATACATTACGTATACAGATGCATTTCTAATGATATTTAATTAGTGCAGTTGTTAATGGTGTTTTAACTGTCGGTTATGGGTTCGTGTCCCACTCGAAACAAAGATTTGTGCGATAAGCATAAATATGTCATCATTGCATCAATGCTGATAATTGTTCTCTCTGTTGTATAATTATAAGGGACAAATAGGCTGCTTTAAAAAATGTCCAAGTAAACAATACAACGGAACCCTGTTTCCGTCGGTACGTGTAATGTCTCGTTGCCGATTCGAGATCTCGTCGCCAGAGACGATGATTTATGCGCAGCATTCACCTTTAAATAATGGCACTGTAATTTTTTTGTCAAGACCAGTTTGCTACTCAGCTGAATTCCATTACCATAAAAAACGGCAGTCTTACCAACTTGACGGCAGTATCGTAATGAAAATCGCTAAAACAAACAGAACCACATAAAATAGTGTATGCTCGCGTGGAATAGTCTCAAACGAACCTTAGATTAGTAAGTAATTTAATAAACGTAGTATCCAAAAAGACAGTCCGTCACGTTCCAAGAGAATTTGTTTATTATAATTATAGGTATGTTATAAAATTATAGCTGCGCCCCGCGGTTTCACACGCATTAAATGCTATTTTTAGTAGATAGATTACAAAATACAAGTATGTATCTTATTTAAAAAAAAACAAGATACAATACATCAGTGCTTATGTAAAAACTTAAGATACATATAAAATAACATACGTTACATATACATTTTTGACATTTCTGACTTCAATGCAAGGAACTTTCATTTAAACTAGATTGGTTGGAAATTAATACGCTGCAGCGTCCTCTACTGCCCAGTTACAGTTACAGCAACGTGGATAGCATAAAAACTTTATTCATGAAAACATTTTTATCATGGCAATTTTCAAAGTATCCGTATAAAATTATAAATGGATCGAAGAGACTCGTACCAACATCCATAAATTATTAAAAACAATATTTCGATAAAAGAAACCTACATTAAAATGACCGTGTTAGTGAAGTTAAATCATTTACACCTTTTAACAAAACCTACATAATAATACCAATACTTAGTTTACGTTACGGTGACAAAGCTAGCATTGTTAAGACTAACATTGTTGTCTTATTTAACCGGTTGTCGTTAAAAAGTTGTCGTAAAAGTTAAACGAACTGTTGTCATCTCTGATAGGATATTAACATGGCGTGGATTTGTAATATAGTCATTCTATGCATTTTTAATTACATCCCTCACTACAGCTTATATTTGATACTAAAAAATAATCAGTTTTTGGAACAACTTTACACAAGGTCATCCGATGCTAAATTAGGCAGATCCTTTATAATGTTAATACTACTTTGGTTTTCATTAGCCTAATTCTGTATTTTAGTCATACAATAATTATGAAACTTTTAATGACTTAAATCAAAAATACTGAGTTTAGCCAAAAAATTTAACATATCTTATTTACTTTCACCTTCGGTTTCTATAGATATAGTAAGAAAAAAAACACGTGAAATGATTGCAATTTAACGTGCTATACCAAATAGAACCTTATCATAATATATGTTAACAAAGTATGAAGTATAGCAGCCGCTCGTAAGCCCGGAATACGGCACCGATAAGTTCGAAGATTGTCCCATCAAAATGCAAGTTGGGCTTTTGAGAGAGCGCTGCAACTTGGACCTTTGATTGCAGATAGCAAATGTTTGCTGAAGCTTACGGGAGCCGCATCAATTATTCAAATAACTAAGTACATACAGAAATTGGCCAGACCGGTGATTTTCGGAATATTACCCGAAACACTAAGATCATAGTACATGCTCTAAGCGGCTTACAAGTTTAGCGTCAAACAACTTGGGGACGCTCTCATACACGGTAAGTATTGCAAGTCCGAAGTTAACTGAAACTTGTTGGGTAAGTGGCATTATTAATTTAATGAAAAGACCCATTGATCGACCGTATTAGTTTCCGGGGAGCGTCTATTTGCTTACTAGTTTTAAGAGGTAAGTAAATTTCGTTCGCCGAACTGACAGTTTCTAAGTGCATTATAGCATTACTAATTAGTATAGTGTCTCAAGTAAGAAGTTGAATTTTAATAATGTAAAAAACATATCAATTAAATGTTTTAGTTACATTTTTTTCAACATATTACATGATATTAAGATCATGACAAGAAACATAACAGCGGCTACTGTTGCTCTGTTGACAGATACTGTAGGTACGTTGACAAAAAATTGTATGACATTTTACAGTAAGGATATCTGAATATGACGAAATTGACGTGAAATTTTTCGTAAAATTTCTGAGTTGTCTCTTAAATTTTCGTCATGCTAATGACTAATTAAGCTTGCCATTTTAAGGTTAACAGCTAAATGGAATTTAATTGAAGATTTGTCTACTAAAAAGCATGAGACACAAAGTAAACCTTCGAAAAATCTACAATATGAATAAACCGTGGCGGGTCGGCTTTGGCGGAAGAAAGAAGGATTAAAGAGGTCACGGAGCTGACGGCGCGGGATTAGCCGAACGCCACGTCAGCCAATAAATGACGACTTGCTGACTACAAATACAACATTTACTGGAAGCGGCTCTTACAACTTCGCCATTATGACATTTAGCTGCCTAAACTTTGTTACTACCCTACATTTTGTATTAAACGAAAGTTAGATATCGCGCTCAAATAAAAAATTAAACGAAACCAATCAAGAAAGATTGACACATCGCTTTATTAATGAAACGAATTGATCAAAAGGCAGATGTCGCTAATCAGTTTTAAATTTGTTTTACGTTCCGTAAACTAAGTGATAAATCGATAAATGAAGTGTAATGGCGTATGAATATTATATTATACTATAGCTACTCCATTCTATATAATATTCTACTTTTACTGTTTTACAGTTCAATTTATGTTAAACTTAATAATGTATCACAGGCATTATAATATTACTTTCGCCTGAAATACATATAACACGAGAGCTATTTTAAGCGATCGTAAACAAAACAAACATTCAAAATTGTGCCATACATTTCTAGACAGATTTATATGTGTGTGAAAATAGGCTTAGCCGACCGCGAAAATGTCTATAGGTCTGACACTTGTCAACGGCCAAACTGCTTACATTTTCGTCATCTTCGATGTTAAGAAATAGCAACTCACCGCCCGTTTAACTTAGAGAATTGCCGTTGGCTTTATTTTAAAAATGGAAAAAAAACCCAACAAACATTTTAAAATTACGCGTGATAATATATATTTTAAATTAAATTACAATACGGATTTCGTGCAATTTTGTTATAAAATAAAACGTAACATCACGCCTGTAATCCCCTAAGGGGTATGCAGAGGAGTGTAGTACACCCCCACAATTCACCAGTTAC
>DWDX01001325.1:0-19288 GCA_018245675.1 Agara michaeli | reverse complement strand
TGTATTGCAGATTGATTGCCTGCACGTCTTATGTCTCATAGTTCTAAGTAGGCACTAAGCATTTCTATCAACTTCTATCTATCAGCTAATATACTAACACATTGTTTTCTTAATTAACATTTGACACGTCCTGAAAGAAAGCCACCTAAACTGCATTGTTAATACACGAAAATGTATGCAAAATTGCTGACGGATGAAAGCAGGAGAGGCCAAAGAAGTAAAAAATACTGCATTTGAGTTCTTTTACGATTGGCGCGAACTTTGGTGTATCGACATTGTGTTTTCGTAATCTGTCTTTTCCTACAATTCACCAGACCTTAACCTAACCGAACATCTACTCATAATTTATATAGGCTTCACCGTTTATAATCCAGGGTCGTCTTCCGACGAGGAGGAGGGAGTGCAGCCCCACGAGAAGGTGATAGCCGCGGGCCAGACCAGCCCCCCGTACTGCGTGCGCAACGTGGAACAGCACGCGTTCGGCAGGCGGGAGATTGAGATCGCCGAGCAGGAGATGCCGGGCATAATGGCGCTGAGGGCCAGAGCTAAAGATGACAAACCGCTAAAAGATGCCAAGGTAAGATAATCGGATTTTAAGCAATAGGCAATATTGTAGATGGTCTCTTTAGACATCAGCTATAATAGTGGAACCTTTCGTAAGGCGTTTTCGTACCAACATTTTCTAGGTCACCCCAAGTGGACGAAAGTATCATACGCTTAATGATCTAGTGAATAAAGGTAACAATAGGAATACGTCGACAAAACTGACACAGTACCCCACGCCTCAAGTAAAGTCATCTGTGGACAGTAATTCTCGAAGGCAGTCACATATCTCTTGACGGTTATTTGCGCGTCGTTGCTTTTTAGACATTTAGGGATTTGCATTATTGGGTCATGAAACGGGATCGAGAATTCAACATTGCTCGGGTTTATAGCGCGCCCAAATGACATGCCGATACAACGAGCTGGGAAAAATGTTTTTGCATCTTAACCACCGTTCGTCGGTAAACCATCGAACGAGCCGTCCAATTTATCATGTACACGTCAAATATTTAGCGCGTAAAGTTTTTGTATCGTATTTCATTGGCTTTTTTCCTTTTTGTCCATTTGATTGTGTTTTGTTTTAATATCATGTATAGTACGGAAGTTTTGTTTTCATAACCTGCGCCCAGATTGTCGGCTGCACGCACATCAACGCACAGACCGCCGTCCTCATCGAGACCCTGGCGGCGCTTGGCGCGACGGTGCGTTGGGCTGCTTGCAACATTTACAGTACCCAGAACGAAGTTGCCGCTGCGCTCGCCCACTCCGGTAAGTTGCTCTAGTAAGTTCCAGGTTGCTTCTTTCATTTTCTAGTCCGTCGATTGTTTCAGTATTGTTTCCCATCCAGGTTACGCGGTGTTCGCGTGGCGCGGCGAAAGCGAGGAGGCCTTCTGGTGGTGCATCGATCAATGCTGCACGCCCACCGCCGCGTGGCAGCCGAACATGATCCTGGACGACGGCGGCGACGCCACCCACCTCATGTTGAAGAAGCATCCGAATTACTTCAAACAGATTAAGGGTGCGTTTGTTGAAGTTCGCTCAGTGTCATGTTTCCTCTTTTAACAATCTTCTTCTATTATGATCCCAGACAGGAATTTATAGGAAAGAAAGTCCGGATCCGGTGATAGGGAACCACGCACGGAATGAAATATTTACAAGGAACTTCAAATCCGCATATGCATCTGCATCCGCGGATGTCAAGATTTATCAAAACGTGTGACCGTTGGCAGGTATCGTGGAGGAGAGCGTGACGGGCGTGCACCGGCTGTACCAGCTGAGCAAGGCCGGCAAGCTGTGCGTGCCCGCCATGAACGTGAACGCGTCCGTCACCAAGACCAAGTTCGACAACCTGTACTCCTGCCGGTGCGTCCTATTAACACGTACCACACGGGGCACAGAACTGACGGCTTTGCGTCGATTTCGAATATCTGACTTAAATATTTTCACGTTAATTTTGTGTCTAATTATGAAGCGATTATAATACTGATTGTGTGTGTTAAATTTATACGCCTCGAAAGGGAATTTTAAGGGAAACTCACTGATCGTTACTAGCGGTTCTGTTTTGTAATAGGGCTGTTGGTGTTCCGTAAAAAAAAAAACGGAATATTGCATTTCAAATTAACGCAAATGTCATCGGTAAATTGATCCCGTGAATATTTTCCCTGTTCCAGTGAGAGTATCATCGACGCGCTGAAACGCAGCACCGACCTGATGTTCGGCGGCAAGCAGGCCGTCGTGTGCGGCTACGGGGAGGTCGGCAAGGGCTGCTGTCAAGCGCTCAAAGCTTTGGGATGCGTGGTGAGTCGGGCACATACTTGTCACAAGGCAATAGTAATCCAGCGTTTTGGTATTATGTGTTGCAAGATGGCGATAATAGATGGCGTTGTCATATAAAATATTTCATCTTTCACGTATTGCTTACACCGCCATCTTCCGGCGAAATTGCTCATGTAATCTAATAGGATTTTGATATTCTGTACGTTGCACAAAGGCGATTATAGATGGCGATATTTGTATATGTGTAGTAATTAATATTATTATTGTTATTTATATTGATATTTTGTACTCAGGTATACGTGACGGAGATAGATCCAATATGTGCTTTGCAAGCGGCGATGGACGGTTTCCGAGTGGTCAAGCTGAATGAGGTGAGACCATCGACAGATGAATTCGGATTAGAAATAATATTTTCATATCTGTCGCGATATATCTCTCGAACAGTTCTTAGTCACGCTTAAATAGGTATATAATCGGTAAATAAAATTCCCTATGAGATAAGGGATCCGAGTAACTCGTACAATCCGTTAGTAATCCTGCTGCGGTCGTTCCGTTTTCGGAGCGTACTAGGCCCCCGTGATAGAAGTGCAACGTTCACTCGAGTAGCGCTGTGTCGGTGCGGCAGGTGATCCGGCAGGTGGACATCGTGATCACGGCGACGGGCAACAAGTGCGTGGTGACGCGCGAGCACATGGAGCGCATGAAGGGCGGCTGCGTGGTGTGCAACATGGGCCACAGCAACACCGAGGTGGACGTGCACGCGCTGCGCACGCCCGACCTGCTGTGGGAGCGCGTGCGCTCGCAGGTGGATCACGTCATCTGGCCCGGCGGCAAGCGCATCGTGCTGCTGGCCGAGGGCCGCCTCGCCAACCTGTGCTGCTCCTCGCTGCCCTCCTTCGTGGTGTCCGTCACGGCCGCCACGCAGGCGCTCGCGCTCATCGAGCTCTACAACGCGCCGCACCACCGCTACAAGGTCCGACACCCCCCACCCCCACCCTCACACCGCCCCGCGCACAGATAGTTTGACACCCAGTAGCAGTAGAGTATAAATTGACACGTTATATAACAATCACTAACATTTGGTAAGTTACGTCTCTCTAAGTAATGTATTGAATAAAAGAAAGAAAGAAACAGTTTATTTCAGTTACAAGTTGAACTCTATAACTATCATGATTGTTTATCATTTTGTTCAATCGGATGCTTTTTCATCGCGAAATGGCAGGGATCCAATTGAATAATAAGCCCGCGGTGTCACACAGGCGGACGTGTACTTGCTACCGAAGAAGATGGACGAGTACGTGGCGAGCCTGCACCTGCCGACCTTCGACGCGCACCTCACGGAGCTGACGGACGAGCAGGCCAAGTACCTCGGCCTCAACAAGGTCGGGCCCTTCAAGCCCAACTACTACCGATACTAGGCGCGCACGAGATCTGACACTGTGTACAGGCCGTAATGGAAAACCCGCCGGCGTGTCTACGAGCGGGCCGTCGAATGTTTCTCCGTTCATTTTTGTACCAATACAACAGGTTGTTTTGTTTCTGTCTGTAAAAATGGTAACGGTTGCTGTCACTTTTGATGCATACTGTAGAATAGTGTAGTCATTTGTATGAAATCTATTTTTACTTCTGTATCTAATTCAAAAAATGTAAAGATGAAAGATGCTTTTTTTTCTTTTAGCTCTACAGAAACGTTGATTTGACACTGATTTGTATCACCGTACACGCATCTGTGCCCAGCCGTGGGACCCAACGAGGGTCTCGGCCAATCATTGTGCTGTATATTTGAGGAATTTCGACTCGGCCTATCGTTTCGCGTTGCATACAATAGAATAATTATTATCATTGTCAATGTCGGCCATCTTGGAAACTCGCGTGCCACCCCTATATAGTGCAATTCGTTTTGATACTTAACGCCCTTGTGATAAATTGCAATCCATATATTTAACGGATCGAGATTAAAGATCCGTGCACGCTTTTAGTAAAACGAAAGTAAATAACTCCGAGCGATATTGTGGCAAATAATATTTTTTAAATTAGATCAGATTATACCGACGTCGTATGCCGAATATTTAAAAAAAATGCAATGACAGCTGTCATTCGCAATGTCAATAGCAGTTCGGTGATGGCGGGTCAGTAACTAACCGTTAGTTATGTCGCGACATAAAATCACTGTATTGATAGCTTGCTGATTTTGATTTTGGCCTCGGAGGTGTAAAATTCAATTCCAGACATACGAGAACACATGACTGGCAAAGTTATGTGAGAGTTTATTAGCTCACATGAATACTTGCTTCGCGCTAAATTGATCATTTATTAATGATTCGGAATTGAACGAAGCGGTTTTGTTCAAATAAACTAATGCGTTCTCCTATTAAACAGTATTATGATTATTATTAATTTTTAGACGATGTATAGTATGAGAGTGTAACAAAAAAATTAGAAAAATGCCGCTTGAAATTGAAAAAAGAAGGCAGCTTTAAAACGTAGGACACTAGTGGATGGTTGGTGTGGATTGTACGTTGACTGTAGACGATCGGATGTTTGTGGATGGGAGTGTCGTGGGACACTTGGTCGGCTTTTAGTAAAACGACGGGTAAGCAGCCGTCGGGTCTTGCCTTGTAGTACTTAGATAATATACTGACACTGGGGAGTTTAGAGGACACTTAAGGTTAGGTAGGCATGTCTTATATCGGATAGGACTCGAGTCATATTTGGTACACTCCTTGTAGCGGATAGGGCACGCGTCCTGTTTGATGTCTTTATCTGATAGGACACGTGTGCTATTTGGTTCGTGTTTTGTACTAAATAGGACACGAGTCCTATTTGATGTTTTTTATCAGATACCATTTTGGTCCAGTTTGATATACGTCTTGTGTCCAATAGGAATGAATTCTGTTTGACACGCTCCGTATATCGTATAGGACACAAATCCTATTTGGTGCACGCCTTATCATAAATAAGACCTATTTGAAATAAGTCAGACCGCGCATGGATTTGTCAATATGTTGACTGTCGGTCTGTCCGTCAGCCAGTCACGACTTTTATATGTAAAATGTGTGTATAAATGTGTGTATGAGGTGTCGTAGGGAGTTTTATATTATTTAACTTAATTTATTATCATTATGGTCATAAGATCGATTGAAAAAAATTTACAACATACAACATCTGTCTCAATCGATGTTCGGTCAAGAAGTTATCGTTTCTATTTTCATCGTGACCGGCCTCATGGTTCAGTGGTTAGATACCCTGAATGCAAAACGGGAGGCGGTGGGTTCGATTCCCACCCGGGACAGACATTTCTTTGTTCAGCGTCTGGGTGTAATAAAAACACCTATATAAGTATTATATATATGTGTATCAGCTGTCGGGTTACCATAACACAGGTATTCCATTGCCTAGTTTGGGATCGGATAGCCGCGTGTGCGTTTGTCCCCAGTTATTATTGTTTTTCTTTTTAAAGTAAAGTGTGATTCAGCCATTCATTGGTCGTGCAATATATTAGTTTATTTTTAATTATTCTATTTTAATACATTATTTTCGTAATCGTGTCGTCTAGTTTTGTTAACTGATCCAATTTGTACACCCGTGTTCCAAGATACAATAAGACAAGGACCTCGGGTCCTATTAGAAGACATCTTTTATTTTTCGACTAATCTCAACTGAAACTGCGTGGTGCAGTGTGCTCCACGTTATGCTAGTTGCGGAACAGACGTGCCCAGCGGTGGGAAGCAGAAAAGCAAAAGATTTGCAGCCAAATTGTTTGTCAATTTTGGATTTGCGCAAGCGGTAGACCATAGTCCTGACACGGGGAACCCCCAAGTTACGACTAAATCTAACCTTTAAAAAATTATGTTATCCTCATTTCATATCTCCGAAAAATATTCTTGCATCTACACATTGTCTTGTATCTCGCCATGGCGACGTACACTTGTAGGATCAGTACACCCAATAGTCCCAATGTTACCACTAGCATTAAATTTTACAATGAGAGGAATGCAATGCAATGGAATAAATTATTAATTAAATTATTTTGGAGTCGAATTCTATTTAATTTCTACGGTGTTTTATTCGGTTATTTTTAAAGTTACATTAATTTGTACTTATTTTCTGTACTTAATAAATGTTTAAACTGTTTGATTGTCGTGTTTTTATTTTATGCCTTATTTTGAAAAAATACCTTCTTCGTCTCAGTATTCTTAGAGAAAACGATCAAAATACATCCAAATTATTGAAACCTAATTCTTTTTTTAATTATTATGAATTATATTTTAAATGGTTTAAAGATAAAGGTTTAAAGACGTCGTCATGATTTTATTAAATAGATTTGGAAAATCATGCATGTTTTATTTCTTAATAATATACCAATGACTCGGTCACAGTTACGACAGAAGTAGCACATTTAAGGAGCCAACCAATCGAGTGTAATATGCGTATGTATTAACTGATTTAATCATACCAGTGGTCCCTCGCCGGCCGACAATCGACCGTAGTTCATTAAATCAATTATTAAATTATAACGCATATAAATTAATATTCGATATATTTTAAAAACACGAATGGTTACCATAAATGAGGTTAAATTTGATTATATTTGAAAAGCATCCTTTGACATCTCTTTGGACGTTTTGTTTGACATTGACTACCAGAATGTGAACAATGAACGTCATATTTTATTTTCCCATGTGTGTGTGTCACACGCACGGTAGTGTGTGTAATGTTTCAGTTATTGATGTATTGTACTTTATAAGCATTATTATTGAAAAATATTAGCATTCTGCACTTCTCCTACGCATAAACTATAATTGCGCCAAATTTTATACTCCTCCGTCCGCGTAATATTCGTAAAAAGGGGTCCAAAGTTTTTGCTTAACTTAATAATATATAGATACTGGGTAGTCAATGGGTGCTCAACAGGAGGTCGCGGTTCGATTCCCATCTGACACAGTTGCATGATGAGCAAGACATTTACCCTGTTTCTAATTGCAATATTATCTATACAACTCTTTGTTTCAATATGCATCGAGCACCGCTATCTGGTCACCTTAATACAGGATTTGCCTAGTTTAAAATCAGATGGCGGTGTGTGAAACTGAACCGAATATCAATATTTTCAATCAAATGAACGATAAGACAAACAAGCATACTACTGGATATCGATGTTATAGGTTATTTACGACGATGCGTTGTAAAGTCGTCCGTAAGTCACAAATATAGAGATAAAAACGTATCTAGAATCTAGATATTTCGTGTTATGTCCAATTTTAGACATGAGACTGTTACTCGAATGAAAAATATGCAAATATTTTTAAATCACAGGCATATTTTATCTAAGTATTATATTGATAAACAGAGACGGCAGATAAAGCGGCACAAAGGTCTTAAAGTCGTTACAAAACGGGTATGTATTTTCAAATAGTTGAAGAATATCTATCTTATTATTATAAATTATTTCTAAGACGTTACAAAACAATATGGAGAACTGCTTATAAACAAGTAAAAACGCATATAAGTATTTGTTTATTTATTTATACACACTTTATTTGTATCACTTAAACCTAGTGCGTAAAAAGAGCGGAATTTGCAGAAGAGCGGATGATGAGACATTGAAGGTAAGTGCAAGAGCAAGAGGTGCGTGCTAGGATTTGAACCCATAGCCCCCGGTGTGCGATTCTGAATTTCAAACCACTGGGCTATCAACGCACCGATAAACATATTGGCCTCTAATCCGTTTCTCCGCTAATTCGCACTGGTACGTTCAAAACATATACACACTAACGGAGCATTCTCAGTGTTGTAACATCCACAACGGACGGTTGTCACATCAGCTTAATTTCCTGAAATGATTTACAATTATACAAGCGAGTGAATTCTATGAGTCTATTTACAGCTGAAACTACAATGGAGCCGCGCTACTCATATCTAGCCGTAATTAAATTATTATTCATTAGTTTTCTATTAGCCTACGCGGAATTGATAATGGTAATATAATATCTATTGATTTTAAAGTTTCTTTTGCGGATTATTAGAATATATCTTGATTGCGTATTTGTAGAGACTTGTAGATATACTGACAATGATTTTGCTAGTGGAAAATTTTGTGGTTTTTTTTGTGAAACACGCTGCGCTAGTTTGCAACATCGGTCTAGCAAGCCAGATGCGTTACGTGATCGTTATGGCTGGCTTACACGCTGCAATCAACAACTGCATTTAATATGTGTTTAGTAAGTTAAACATTGAGCGGTGATAGCTTAGTGGTTTGAAGTTAAGCCTCCCATTCCGGGGGATTTGACTTCAAACCTTAGCGCGCACCTCCGAGTTGTTACGTGCGTTGTATAATCTAATATTTAAATATCACTCGCTATAACGGTAAAGGAAACATTGTGAGTGACCCAGTGCATTCAGGCAGAAAGAGTTCGTCTTTCATATTAGTAATACTATTATAGACTCCGGACTGGGAATATCTGGTGTCGATTATCGTGATAAGCAGAACATGAAGGTCTTAATCTAAACGTGCATTTGATTAAAAAAGCTGGAATGAAAGTTTATAAAATATAATGTGTACTTAGATATTAATTTATCAACACTGATTTAAGAATATTGCATGTATACAAGATGATAATATCAATTGGTGTACGATATGATATAATACTCTCGGTATCGATGCATCCTGGTCATCAAGCTGTGACATAACGTTAAATATGTAAGAACATAATTACAATCTAAGCATGAGTAGGTGTGCGAGTGTATTTCTAAGAAGCAGATATAGCCGATTGAAAGATAAAAATTAAATTACACATGTTTTTTTTCATTATCGGCTAAGATTCATCGTATCAATCAAATTATAATCATTTAATTTGGCGTTGATAAATTAAATTCTATAAGAACCTCTTGTGCTTTCCACGTATTGCGTTATTGTGTTCAATAAAAATAATGTGTAAAAATTTGGTAAGTCGACAATTTGTTTTATTATTTTTTGAAACTATTCCATCTTGAAAAGTTTACTTTGTTTCTTAATATACTTATATCGCTCTCACCTAAACGTGTTAGCGGTACGGTAGAGTGAAACAGAACATTGGCTAAATTCTCATTATTGGCTTATTATTGGTTTTAAATTTACCGACGGACTACCAATTGTTAATAAATAACAAAAACATAATTAGGTAAGTTGTTTTTTTTTTCTATTTCAACTAATTGTTCCTAGTAACCGATTCTATTCAGTGCTTACAGGATCTAACCTTAAATAGTACTGAAATGTTGCCTAGCGCTGATATTTATTTGAGTAACTAATTTTCTATAGATTTTATCTAATAATTCATATGATTTCTAATTATCTAATATTTCGTATGATTGATAGACTTTTATCTAGTTTAACTCTATTGATCAAAGCATTGCCCAACTTTGTCTATTCATTTCTTCAATGTTTTTTTTAAATTCTGCTATCTTTGAATTAAAGGTTAATGTTTTTTCTAACTGCTTTGACAGCACAATTAGCGGGAATGTTACTTTTTTTGTGTGACATTGCGTATGGGAATTGTTATCAACTTTTATTGGTTTAGGATGACATTGTGTTAAAAAGCTGATTTAACCTTATGCAGGCACCTGCTTTTATCAAGTCGCGTAAGATCATCTGTTGTAAAGCATTGAAGTTTTTCTGTGGCATTTTGTAGAAGGATACTTGAGCAAATACTGATCATGAATGACAACGCATGTTTGGTGCAGTGCAAATGACGCAATTAAGTTCATCCTGTTACGATATGTCATGACATGCATTATACATTTTGGCAAGTTCTAGTATGTTCCAAAAACTTATTCCTAAAACTATGTTAACATAATAAATAAATAGAGCTCATCGACGTCTTTCTCGAACTTTCGATGTAGACAATATTGCAGCCACCAATGTTAGCGAAGTTCTGCATTGATACTTACTTATGCTGTAAATAAAAATGTACAAAATATTCAGTCTTTTGATTCGTGAGGAACCGTACAAACGTTCGGTGTTCTTCGTGATGTTTTGAGATCCTTTGTGTAAAGGAGGAGAATACGAGTACTACGACAATAGGTAACAGACAATTTTTTTAGCAATTCATTGCAGTTATTTCGAAAACAGCGTTTATTATTTACAATTTATTATTAAATCTAACATTAATGTGATATACTGTTCAAGAGCGCTCGCGCGTTCGCACGCACTCACTTGCGTTTGCTTGCGTGAGTGCATGCGCACACGCACGTGCTTGTGCGCATGCACTCACACGTGCACGCACGAGCACACGATGACGCATTCACGTGCGGACGTCCAGGCATGCAGACATACACAGCGACGCACATAGTACCATCATAATCGTGGAACAGTGGTGGATCTGATACTTGATTAGCTTTACAAGGCCAGCCGTTTGATTGATAATTTTTCTATTTAATTTAAAATCCACAACAAACATAACATAACATCGACTATTTAATTTAAAATCCACAACAAACAAGAACATCCAATCGCTTTTTTTTTAAATCTAGCTATAATGTTTTAAGACAGGTATTGTAAATATCAAATGGTATTTTTTAAATCGTCATTGTTTCAGTCTCATGCCGATAATATTTATTCTTGTAAATCGTGATGAATTAAGGAATAAAAATTGCATTTCACATCGTTGTTTACTTCCGCTTTATCAATTGGTTTCGTGGGTTCGTGGATTACGGGTATTAGGATAGCATTACAAATATGTTATTATCTGAAACCTACAAAATCCTGCGCCAATAAAAATGACACGTTACCGAGAACGTTATTATCTTTGTCCTTGTGTCACCCGAGATCGCTAACCCGCGCTTTTAATATTTATAATTATAGTAGTATATTAATTTTATACAAAGTCCATAGTTGTATGTAGTTATACAATTTTCTTTTATCGCTTACGTTACATTTCAGATTTAAATTATTAAGAATTATTGTTAAATTATTGATCATTATAAATTTTATATTCATAAAGTACCTAAGTATTGTCAACAACAAAAATATAAGTATCCACAGAAATAGTTGCAATTTAAGTCATTTCTTTGTGTAATCTGTCGAGAAATAAAATACCTTTAACTCTTAATCCTTGATCGTGGGAAACAATATACATTTGTAGGTACGTCGTGCGAGAACGACCACGTAATATCAACTGACAGCATTACCTTTGCTACGAACACGTCTACAGTATGAAAATCATGATGATTACAGTATGAAAATCGGATTATACATGACTAGTTCTTACCCGTGGCTGCGTCCGCGTGGAAGTTTAAAAAGTCCCATACATCCATTCATCCCATATTTTGTTTTTCAACAATTGATTATAAACCGTATTCTAAGTAGCCTGCATTATTTCCCAAGATTGAAGCTTTTTGTATACTAAGCTCCAGCTAGCAGTTTTTCTGTTTCAATGTGAAAACTGTCTTATTTGCGTATTTTTGACATTGCTGTGGGTAGATCTTAAAATGTTATCCCCGGTGCGTGATATTACGGACGGACGCGGACCGTCCCGTGCAGACGCACGAAGGGATTTCGCACGAACTTCTAAGGTTCTCTTTCCCTTTGTAAGCTGATATTAGCTTACTTATCTGCACTACCCTCATAATACACGAGGGGTACTTGCTTTGTGCTTATCTGTAGCTAATATGAGGGTATTTGTCCTTTAATTATGACAGCTAACAAAAATATAACACAATAACTAGGGGAAAGATTAACTTAGGGACGTGCTGGAGTGCAGCCATCCTGTTAAAATACAGTCATAATATTCCTTCATTTAACCTTTCTTAAATATTTTAAATTATTAACAGAATGTCCTGATCATATACTAATGTCAGAATGTTCTGTTTGTTTGTAAAATAAAGATTGTATTAAAGTAGTTTCCTTACACGTGCGATAGCTGGGCAGAAAAAGAACGGACGAAGGATGAAAGTATTTACGCTATTTCTGCCCGTTTTACGATGTTCGACATTAGAATAATTATTATATTGTTATAGCATTGATTTATTGCACGTCGATAAGATAAATGTATTCTTATCTACTACATTAATTTACAACCGCTTACAGTAAATGGCGTTAGACAATCAAATTATGTTTTTTAGGGAGACATCTATATATTAATTAGTAAAGTGAAAAACTCTGTGCCCCTTTTAAGCATATTGCACGTTCGGATGAGTGTGAGATTTGAAAAAGTTACAATTGATATACAGAAGGAGAGCAGAAAGTAAAATTTCATACTTATTGTGCGTCACAAATACGTAGGATATGCGTAGACTTTAACATTCGAGTCCAATGAGGGTACAATATTCATATATACCTACATGAGGTATACATACAGACAGAATAGTGAATAAACGCTAGTTCGTCAAGTAATAAAAAAATAAGTAAACAGAAAATCTAAATTTAAAAATATACTATCTATATTTCTGGTAGGTAATTCCCCAGACTGATATGACACAATATAATTTATATACGACTAAGGAAATAAAATAATATCTATTAGTAATAAAATTAACTCGTACATTTATATAGACTTGTAGTCACCGAATAGTTGATGTGGTCGCAGATTAATAATAATAACTAGGGCATTTCCACACGGCCACGTAACTTCAAATTAGGCAACTGAATGCCTGCGTTATGGTAACCGGACAACTGATAACCATACATATATATATACTATATAATACTTATGTAGGTCGTTTTTATTATACTCTCAGACAGAAGATATTTGATCATCACACAAATGTTTGTACTGGAAGGGAATCGATCCACGTCCTCCAGTCTGCAGTCGGGGTTTCTAACTACTCGACCACGAGGCCAGAGGAGATTGCAATTGATCTGTTAAGCTACGAGTAAGCAACGCAGAGCCAAGTCACGTCACCGCTTCAAATGAACGGAGAATAGCAATTTGAAATGTAATCAATTATCAGTTGCGATTAGCGCACGTTAAACGTTATAATCTTATGGCTTACGTTAGTCGGAAGTAGCGAAAACGCCGACTACCGCGAACGATTTGACGTCAGATGGCGGCTGCCTCGCTGTGAACCGGGTAAAATATCTAATGAACTTCCTTCTGAGGTGTTCCCAGAGCGCTATAAAATGGAACTCTTCAAGTAAATAAAAGCTTTACTCCGAAACCTCGTGGTCGAAACCCTGACTGCAAAACCGCAAGTCGTCGGTTCGATTTCCATTCGATACACATTTGTGTGATGAGCACATTTGTTTGTTGTGTCTGGTAGTAAAAAAACATCTATACAAGTATTAATTCATAGTGCGTGCTTCATAAAAGCGTTATGCTTTCAAGCAGACCCGTCAACCAGTTATCAGTTTAGTTACTCACCCCAACAACAAAACCGGACGCAATTATCGTCTGTATTAATCGGTTTTCACTGTTTGCTCTTATTTATAACAATTATTTCCACGAAACTCGAGTACCTAATGATAAAATGAATAAAACACGACAATTAATGATTTGCTATTTGACAAAAGATAAAAGATATCATCTATAAATCTACAAGCGAATTCACCGATGCTTTTAAGATTGTCCATTCTGATCTATAATAGTATTATAATAAAGGAAGGAATTATTATTTATTTTCCTATATGCTGTTGGAAAAATGTAATAATTTATCGGTATATACGAAATAGTCTTGCAGACCATACTGTGAGGTATTTCACGAAAGCCCCCGTTAGGACAGCATTTCCCAAAGTATGGGTTGCAACCCACTGGCAGCGCGCGAGCGAATGGACGGTGGAGGATAGCACGATACACGGACCAATCGACCAATGCTGAAGTTATAATGACAAACAAAAGAAAAAACAATAGCACAAGAATGGTCCTAAGTTTTAAAATTCTCAGTTTATATATATTTGTATCCATATTTGTAGAGCTTTTTCGTTTATATTAGATTTTTAGATCGTATTAGGGTTTTCAAAGAATAATGTATGTATAAAGATAGGCTCAGGTCCGTGATTAAGCGTCCGTGCACCAGGAAAACATTACTACTTCCCGTTGGGGTACGCAGAATAAGGATTTCCCGTCTTCCCTGTAAAGCGGAAAATCTTCAATTTCTAGGCAAACTTTTATCATCTTTTTTACTTTCATCAAAATCGTTATAAACAGATATCTATTAACGTAACTCTTGATCTGGCGTTCCATTAAGCCATCTGCGTTTTGCCTTTGCTTTTTAAATTCATCAATTTCAACCGCTGTAACCCTGCTTACCACCAAAGACATAGAAATCGTTAGTGTATTTACAGTTTCTAATAACAAGTGCTTAATTGTCTTTCAAAGATTGTGTTATAATAATCTGGGTATGTTTGTTCTGTATCGTTTAAGTGATTTTAGTAAGAAATACTATAAGGGGTGCTTGAAAACGTGTTGAGAGCGTTGGCGTGCTTGGAAAACTCTAAAGATAACTGCAGTGAAGTAGCAGTGCCAATGATTATTCTAGTGGTATAGTGATCATTAACACTGACCGGGCGATAGTAACGAATTCGATTTCCATTCTGGAAAATGATTACCGAAACGCACAACTTTATTTTCTGTGTCTGGCTGTAAAATTATGTATTTAAATTTGTATGGAGCATTTAGAAATACGTAAATTAGGTACGCTTGTTGGTTGTTTGCTTTCCTGCCTGCCTAGTTTTGATCCGGATGGTCATGTAGCCAATTAAATTATATCCGTTAGGTATAAACTCTCTTTCAGCGGTATTATTGTTAACGACACATTCTTGATTAACCTTTGTCATACAAAATTCTAAACACTTCTTTCACCCTGTATAGTTTTGCAATGATAATATGTGTTACAGTCAAAAATTCTCAAGCTGCCTATCTTATGAGTTGTTTTCCACGTGTAGATTCATATCTGTTATTCATGTACGCTTATCGTAATTGAAACATAATGAACAAATCTCGTAAGTGACACGTCACATCGACGCTCAATAGTTTATGATTACAGCAAGTACTTCTTTTTATTTCAGTTCGTAACAGACGTCTTGTTAACTCGGGTGACAGAACACATGGTTTAAGGTATGTTTACAATATACTTATCGTGGACTATCTAACTATTTTGCTACAACCGCTTATAACGGCCGCAAGTGGTTTAAACCAAGGCCAGAGAATCCAAACCCGCGAGTGAAAATGTGGTTCAACGTTTTTGAATCGGTCAGCCAACAGCAACGGTCCCACCTGCAAACACACGGGTCGTCCGCTGTCGAGTCAATATTATAGTCACCTATAAAATGAACTGAGTAGCCTTTGTTTTCAAGCAACTGCTGGATATCTATTTAGCATTTATTGGCCAGCAATAAAAGGCATAACAGAGAGCGGACTTGAAACTTCACGGTATTCTCCAGAAGTCAACCTTTGAATTGCAAACTATAAGCTACGGTGAGCGATAAAGAAAAAAAATAAGTACGTCTTTAAATGGATACATGATGTTTCACAATGAACCATTCTGCCACTGGAGGACATATTTAGCTGCCTCATTTAGCAACGGAGCTCATGGATATTAGGCACAAACGGATACACTCTTGCTCTGAACGCGATCGTGCTAGACTTAACGATCCAATTGCGAGAAAACAAACATACATAATATTGATTACGTACTTTGTTATTTTAAGATTTTCTTATACTTCTCGTTATACGGCAAGATAGGACCATTCAGATGTTTCTGATCCGTTGGCAAGAGTTAAATAAGTTTTTTATCTACTTAAACTTCTTGAGTGAGCGCTCAGTACATAAATAGAACCGGCGGATCTGTGTACATTTGTGCGAAGTCGCTTAGGTTCTTCTCCGCCCCTTTCCTTTTGTTCTATAAACTTGCGTCAACAAGTAATCTGCAAACAAAATATCTTTTTAAGCTTTTGAAGTGCCATAACAAAATTATAATTTGTTTTTGAACATATACGAAGTTAATATCATTCGCTATGGCGGTGAAGGACAACATCATGAGAAAATACTACATACAATAGACTTGTCCGTAGAGTCCTCTGAAGTGTGTGGAGTTTGCCGAGCCGCACTTGAACAGCGCGGTAGACTAAGGACTTACTTAGCTTTCTCACTGAGAGCGGAGACCCGTAACTAAGAAGCGGAACAATAAATGACGTTGAAAAAAGAATAAGAGAAATAATTTTGACGTTGAAAGCAACTCGCGATACTTGTGAAACTCTAGCTTATAATACGTAGATAGAGAAAATGTAGTATTTTTCTCTCACAATACTAAAACAAAGTAATTGTACGAGCATTATAGAATTTTAATTAGTCAACATAATAGAAATCATAACATATTCATTCTAGTTGCTTAGGACAGATTAATGGATACCTATTCTTCTTGTGTGATATTAATTATACGTGATACTTGAAAAATAAGAGTCGTCGACAAAGTTTTATTGCGAGTAGACATGCGTTGCATAGAGTTTCATGAAATTCAAAGGCCTGTATTCAAAAATGTAATCTTGCTATCTCAAATATTAATCCAATGAAAGCGATACCGCTTCGCCTCGTAATTGTGACGTATTGATGTGTTTATATTTAGAAATTATTATATTTTTTATCTGTACTTTGAAGTAATACTTGTACGAAGCTATAATTAATTAAGTATCATCGGAGCTCGTTCCTGTCATTACAATGTTTTTGATCCTACAGTGACAGTTTCAAACCTAACTTGCCAGCTGTAAGCTTATCTATTTTATTTCTTACCTATTTCTTTTTTGACCTACTAACTGAAGGCCCGGAGCGACTTTCATATCAAGTACGCAAACTTCTAGGTCGGAGCTTATTTCTACAAATAGTTTCAGCGTTGTATAATGCATATTTACTTCATGAAATGAGAAAAACCTCACAGAGTTCACATCACCGACATCCACGTTTGGTTTACTAATAAACTATAAAAGAACTTTTGTTTTTCAATACAGATATGCAAACATTGATTTTCCTACTACTGTTCTCTGCGTGTTCGGCTCAGTTTCTCTCGAACGGGTGCCCAAGCAACTTCGGTGTCCATCTCCTGCTCCCGCACGAGACCGACTGCGCTAGGTTCTATCAGTGCAGCAATGGACGAAAAATTCCTATGATTTGTGCGCCGGGGACTCTATTCGATGCAAATTCACAGGTCTGTACATACAGGGCATTATTTCTTTAAGGCGGTTTATTTATTGAACAAGTCTAGGCCACTTCTAAATCCGAATTGATCTCCTAGATTTACAAATATCTGAATAAACAATTCATTTTTCTGATTGTTAGGTTATTCGTGTCACTGGCCTATACATCTAATGGCGAGTGGCTCCGAATGCTAAGCCGGTGCTTGTGACTTTGTTTCCTATTAAGGCCCAATATGGGCCTGTATCTAGGTGTAAAATTATCTGTATACTCTATGTATAATCTATGGCACAAGATTTCCTTAGTATGGGATCAGATGAACATGTGTGAGTTAATATACAATCTACTTATTACCGATACAACACACAAACATCAATTGTGCGTATAATTGTGACGCGCCGTTGTTATTTGTTATTATTTATTGTTACTTTTGTGGATTGAACGATTTAAATTAATAGTTACAACGGTTATATAAATATGTATTTTACAATAAATGTTACCTAAGTTCCAAGTCCTTTGTCACAAGTATATTCGTATTAATCGCGGTCAAACGATCACGTTCATTTTTTAGATTTGCAATTGGCCTCACGCTGTTAATTGTTTACCGGGAACATCCACGACATCGTCATCTACGACAGTATCATCGACAACAGTACCATCAACAACTGTAACATCGTCCACTACACAACGCTCGACATCTGAAGCGACGACACCACTAGCAATACCAGACAGATGTCCCGATGATTTCAGCATCCACCTCCTGCTGCCTCACGAAAGTGACTGCAGCAGGTTCTACTCGTGCAGTAATGGAAGAAAAATATTGATGCAATGCGCTCCTGGCACGCTCTTTGATTTTGCACAACAGGTACGTCAAATGTATTTATTATTTGAAAATGTACTTATTTTACTATTTCTATCTACGACAACCACAGATATATGTGCGATAACCACCAAACGATGTTGTTCCTATCAGTGCGTTATTTTAAATAAAAACAAAAAAAAAAAAATTCGTTACCCGCTCGCTTCGCTGAATGCCGGCGAAATGCAATATCAAGAACGTATAAGGAATTTAATTATTTTCAGATATGTAATTGGCCTGATGCTGTTAACTGTGTTACTCGGCCTACATCAGATCCTACGACAACAACTCCAGTATACACTAGTACAACAGAAACAAAAACGAGTGAAGCATCTACTACTGTGATTGTATCTACGCCTGAGACAGAAACCACACAATCTTCTACTACACTAGATAATACACCAAACACCTCCGATTACGCAACTGAATCTAGTCAAGAAAGCACCACACATAGTGTGGGAACAACTGAATATGTCACAACATCGAACGTACAAACCACAGAAACAGTACAGACAACTAACGATTACTCTACAACAGCTGAATATACAACTGGTGGAGAAGACAATTATTTTACCACCAAAGACTATCCAACGACTACGGAACGCGAATACTCTACAATCAAAGAACATTCTACCACTGAAGGAAACATTTATTCCACAACCAAAGACTATCCCTCGATTACGGAAGATGATTATTCCACAATAAAAGATCATTCTACCACTGAAGGTGACGTTAATTCTACCACTGAAGGAGATATTTATTCCACCACCAAAAACTACCCCACGGATACGGAAAGTGATTATTCTACAATTAAAGATTATACTACCACTGAAGAAGACAGCTACGCCACGACTAAGGACTATCCAAACGAAGGGACAACAGTTTCCGATAATAATGAAACAGAGAAAACGACACCTGGACAATTAGAAACAACAACCAACAAAGAAACAGCGCCTACCGCCGATGGCACTACAGACAACTGGGATGCCACTTCGGAAGCTGGAACTTCTAC
>DWDX01001324.1:0-19291 GCA_018245675.1 Agara michaeli | reverse complement strand
GCCATGTGCTCGTTTGTAACGGTGAATCTCGCGCGCTCCAAGAAGAATTTACAAGCACATTGGTCTAATTTTTATTGATATACAGAAGGCAAACAATTGCAACGGTGCTTTATGGAACAGGGAGCAAGATTTTTTTAAAAATGAATTAGAACTGTAAATATAATAAATATCAATATGGTTATCATTTTGTTCTTGTTTGTATCTTGTTGTAATTTTCAAACAATAAAAATATATTTTTGAAACCATCATATAAATAATTATTTATTTCACGTTGGGACATTGAAATTTCAGCCATGCATCATTTTGTTGTTAAATAGTTTAAATACATCCATCATTTCTATCATATCCGACTAAAAGAACGAATTTCAAAGCTGAACAATGTTATAAAGCTGAAACAAAGATGTTTTAACATAATTATTACTATTATTGAATGAAATTTCCGGACCTATGACGGTAACTGCAATCTGTGGTAACGTCATTTTCATTCGTAAATATTATCAGTTCTATGCTCTTGTCATATTGACACCCGCAACGAAAAAGGTTGTAGCTCGTATTACGCTCGAATTGCGTTACTAACATTGGAATATTTCCTGCAACATAAGCCCCTCGGCAGTCGAATCGGCGTGTCACTAGCTGGCGTATTTACTGATATAACGAGTCGAAAAGACAGTAAATGTTCTGATTTCAGAGAGATATTGTTGTAATCAAAACTATCTCTTAGTCGAGCAGTCATTTAGTGCATTCTTTATATTTCATACCATTACATAGGGTTTTAATATATTTAATTGATAGATACTGTGATCGCAGTAACAAAATTGCATATACATTTTTATCTAATTTCGACATTTTTCTTCATTTTTTATCTGTTTATTTCAAAAGTCGTAAAATCGTGTTACAGGCTTTTTCGTTGCGGGTGTCGATATGACATTGCGATAATGTGTTAATGTTTACAATCGTTTGACGTTTAGTCTTATTATCTATAGAACTACGACCTGTTGTAATTGGGATTTATCGTCGCCGGCAGTCTCGAACAAATCTAGTGAAATTAAAACGTATGTTGTCTTTTTTTATTTAATCTAAATATTAATTATGAAGGAGTATAATATCCACTGTTATTCATAATCGTAAAAGAGCTGAATTAATGTGTGAAACGTATTATTGATGGTAACATAAGATTCTATTTAGCAGAGCGATAACGCCCTGCAGATTTTTATCGATTGCCGGAGTTTTATTAAGACTTATTCGTGTGCATATTTACAATAAAGATTGATGCATATGAAATATTTGTTCTTGAAATCCTAATCTTTTCACTTGTTACATTGTATTGATTTTACTATCGTGTATTGAATTGTATATATATTAGTTTATGTATAGATACTCCAGTTATCGAACTGATTTGAAACATATTTTTATATAGCTATCGTCCAGCTATAGAATAATCTGTTATTCATTTGGAAATTATTTTTGTTATTAATTTAAAAGATAATTATTACAGAAACAAGGTGATCTGCATCAGAATATTTCCAATCCAAAATGCCGTCTATACCTGGAAAATATTTACACTACAAAAATGAAAATATAGATGACTACTTTCTTGCAGTTGGTATGTACATATGTATATGTATTTATAAAATTTTCATATTTGAGTGTACCTACAAAATTTTTCTATACTTCATTCATAAAAAGACACTTAATTAGTTCCATTTATTTATGAAATGACTTCAAGATTTGACTGGGAGAGAATGCTTTTAGCATTAAATCTGCCGTTTTGTAACTTATTTTATATAAGTTACAAATAAAGTATAAATTATATATATAAATTAATAAAATATATAAATTTAAAAAAATTAGGGTCTTAGGTAAATAATTTTAATAAGGTGTACTATACTTCAGCCCTCTTGGTTACCTTGAATAATTGTATTTTTTGGTTGGTGGGCATTAACTTATATATAATTTTATTTTAAAACTACTTTCTTCTTACTAATCTACAAAACTGTATTACTGCAAATAAATTATTTTTCAAATGTTACATTACATTTAAAATGGTATATCATTGTAAATAGTTGTTATTTTAAAAGCACTGCATTAATATTGAAAGGGAATAATTTCAGGTGTCCCTTTTATGGGCAGGAAAATGATGGCGATGTCGTCACCCCTGATGGAAATTACTCTGGACGGAGACAATATGACAATCAAGACTTCATCCTTGCTGAGAACTTCAGAGAACAAGTTTCAACTTGGAGTTGAATATGAAGAACAAATGCCGAACACAATAATCAAAGTAGACAGTGATTAATTGTGAACCTGTAAAATATATGTTTGAGACATTCACATACTCGTATCATAGAATCAAATACGTTGTTACTTAACTTGTAGAGAAGCAATGCCAATGTCCTCGGGTGTTGCAAATGTCCATAGGCGATGGTGACCACTTAACATCAGGTGGCTCGTCTACGTGTTTGCTAGGCTAGAACATTAAAAATAAATGTAGCAAAATTTTATCCATACCATATAACTGCTAGTTGATATTAATCTCTTTGCGTTTTATATCGCAAAAAGTAAAAAAGAACATCAAACTTTAAAAGTATACCTGGTGCTGTAATATTTTGGTTTGCTATGCTTTATATATTATATTGTATTTTCCAGAGTGTCACAAAGATAGTTAATGACAATGAAGTAGTAACCGAGTCTGTGATCCCGGAGAATGGGGCGAAGTGTGGGCGTCATTACCTATTTTCTGATGAAGAATGTGTTGTTGTAAGTAAATTGATCTTACCAATAATTGATTAGGAAGTTTTGAGTGAAATTATGTTAGAGATTTGATTAGTATTCATGAGATTAAGAGGATTCTTGTAAGATACAGTTCATAAATTGTTTCTAATTGACCTAATCAATCGTGAATAAAAGTGATCGGTGATCGGTTAAACAATCATTTTTTACATGAGTAGTATAGTAACTCTGTGTGCACTAAGTCCCAATCTATTCGCCAAAATGGTGTAATAAATTAACCATGATACACATAAGGTACTATATATATATATATAGTATAGATAAGCGTAATATTTGACATATGCTGTATTATAGACCAAATGACACAAATGTAGAAACAATGTTATTAATTTAAATTATTTTTTTCAGACCCTTACCCATGAGAAAGCACAGACACCTGGCAAGAGGTACTTCCGCAGGGTGCAGTAATTAATCTAATTTACAATTATAATTTTTATATATTCTATTCAAACATGGTTAAAGAGAATACAAATAATTTATTACATTCCAAGGGCATTGTGATTTTTTGATATGTACATATAATGAAACATTATATACTTTTTACACAATCCATAACTTTATTTTATGTTACAATTATATTGATATATTTAAAATAAAAATTCATAATATTTTACTCTTGTTTTTATTGTATATACATCTGAAATGAATAATTTTAATGTACAGTAAACTGAAAATTTGCAATATTTCCCTCATTTATATAATTCCAAACCTTACAATATACATTACACTGTAAATGATTAAGAAGTCAGCCAATTTCGAGTTGATAAGTGTGGTCACTCCATAAAGATTCGTGCCTTCGATACTTCGTTCTTATAAAAAAAAAATATAACTAGCGACGAAGTAACCCAGTAAAAGTTTTGCTTCTCCTTAGAGGGTACATATTTTTGAAGATTAAACAAAAAAACGAAAGCCGAATAATAAAGACGCCTTTATTAAAAAAAATTGACATGACAAATTCGAGATTGATTGATGTTTGACTTGAACACTTGAACAGATATTCGACTTTGACGTAGGCGCTATTGTTTTGAATTGAAATAGCGTTATCTACTACCTCTTTCTTCCTTTCAATTCAATTTAACTAAACGGTTGAGTGGTTTTTGACATTTTTCTCATAGTTCTTGACCGTTATTAGTTATACTAAGCGTAATTATTTCATTACTCAGCATTTTGTGGAGAACTTAAACATCCAGGTGAAAATCTCTTTGTCTTCAAGAATTAAAATGGCAGAAATAAATCAGGTATTACGATTTGTGTATCGATTTTTCGCTAATCAGATTAGGTGGCAGTGTATGTTTGAACTTCTTTATAATGAACGTAAATCTATTTTTTATGTTTTTCTCGTAGGAGCAGCAAGTGAAGAAATTAAAGAGATTATTAGAGGGATGGCGCATGGCTCTATTGCCATTAAAATCCGTGCTTCTCTGGGAGCAACAATGGCATCCTTGTGCCATAGTTCTAGTTGTATCCCTGCTCTATTTATTCATTTGGATAATGGACTTAAACACTCTTGCTACATTAGCCTTGTTGGGGCTGATCTTGAATTTTGTTGATTTCATTGTTCCAATAATTTGTAACTCCATCTATAGTCCGAGTTCATGGACTGGGCAAAAGGAGAAGATGTTTGAAGAAATTTGTAAGGGTATAGTAGCTAACTACAATGGAATATTACACCAAATTCAAACATTTTATGGCATGAGAGAGAATAGCCCATTGATGGTAAGAATAAGTACTTGCTATATTATTTATGATTCTATTGTGACTAGAAGTTTCTTGAGTTAATAGAAATTATTATGTGTATATTGTTGTGGTTCTTTACATTGGCTTATGATAGGAAATCTAGGATTATATTTTAATATTTCACTGTAGATTATTATAATAAAGATGTGAAATCTGTAATTTATGGTAAACTGTTACTTCACTACATAGTATAAAACAGGCGCTTTCCGCTGTCCCTATGTCCCTATGTATGCTTAGATCTTTAAAACTACGCAATGGATTTTGATGCAGTTTTTTAATAGATAGTGATTTGAGAGGAATGTTTATATGTATAATAACATCCAATAATTAGTAGAGAAATACTGTTATTTTTGAACTTTCTAATGTGATGTCGTAAATAATTTTCGCAGGCAAAAGCTAGTTAATGTATAATTGTTATTGTTTTACTTTACAGTATTACATAATCTCCATCAGCATGCTGTGCACGCTGACCTGGATGGCCTCTACTATCAACAACATATTCTTGCTGTACATATTCTCCACTGTCGTACTCCTGTGGCCTGGAATACAAAACAGGGGTATATTTAATACCCTGCTGTCGATGGTCAACATGGCACCTAAACTTACCTCGTTCAAGTCCGAATAGGGTGTCACCGTTAAGCTAAGCAGCGAATAGCTTTTTATTTCATTGTGATGTGAGTCTGGTCATCTGTTTTAAGTTTAAGCTTAGCCTTTAATTGTGAGCTTTAAATTATTAGCTTTGAATAAATTATAAAGATATAATATAGTTATTGGGCATTTTTATTCTAGTAGTAGTTGATGTAAACCAAAATTCATAAAGTCCTTTGTTTTGATTATGCAAGAATTTTTACTATCCGAAGTGTTCGAATAACTAGGATTATTCAATATGCCTTTGAATCAATTTATTTAAGAATGGTACTTCTGCTTGAGGTAGCAAATGGTGTTGTCAATAGATATTGAGGCCATTGTATATGTGTAATGTGTAATCTTTAGTAAATTGCAGTATTTATTTTCTCCATTTGATAGACCATCGATACAAGTACTCTGTTCCAATTATGATTTCATTCTTTTAAAACCTCGCCTTTCTATTTTCGCCCAGCTATATGCTGACGCAGTTGATGGCGGATCTCTCAATCATTTATCAAGAGACCAAGTATTAAAGGCTATTAAAAAATCAGTGACTACAAAAATAATGTTAAGATATTCCAACAAAATTGCATCACAGCGAGGGATCTGATATTTGATAGACCTTACAGGGCCATTTCAATTGTGTCCCTTGTTATGAGCCCTTATGAAAATCGCCAGTTTGTCAGCTGTGTTACGCAATAGTTTTTTAAATGTGTTAATAATCTTTTACTGTGTAATATCCATTTTTTTAAAAACTGACTTTCCAGTCACTACCATTTGAATTACCATTTGTCACCCATGTTTATTAATGTAAATGTGTAAGGGACCACCAGACCACCAGTCAGGTGTTTAAAATGTTTCTGTTTAAATACTGTAATTAGTACAATATTCCATTATACAAAATAAAGTCACGTTAACTTTTAAAAAATAATATATTTTTCTTAAATCCCTTTACATTATCAAGTTCGTGTCAAATATGGCCATAAAAATAAATGTTCGTTTATTGTAAGATTTAAAAGACAAATTAATAATGTACACATCATATACGTATTTCATAGTACATTTTCTATGAATAGTTAGAAAATATAAAGAAGTATGCAGAAACACAATCTTTTGGTGTCGGTGAATAAGCAATAAAATATTACTATAAGAAATAAAGGTAGCAGCACAATAGGTGAGGTCTACTAAGTATCAACATTTTATTTTATTACATCTATATAATACTTAGAAAGCCACATGTGGTGTTAAGATTATCGTATAAAATTCTTAAATCATTACATCCATACAGACAAAGGTTACAGTAATGGAAGATGTATCTAATTTACCTAATTAGTGATAAATACAAAATTTAATCTTCGGAGATCGTGAAGCCAGGCTTCATATTAGTACATGTAGCCTTGGTCACCAGAGGCTCGGGAGGACTTTGTGTATCGGGCGGTTCTGTCGAGTTATCGTCAGGTTTGATCTCGCTCGGTGAACTCGGCCTCAACTGGTCCTCGGCTACCAAAGTAGTGGTGAATCTACTGCCCGAAGGTTGCGCGTTCAAGTTACTTTTTTGTGCACTACTATCACTGTATCTTCTACTTCCATTGTTCAAAACGTCGTTCTTCTTCTCTCCACACTTATATTCTTTACTCAGCAAGTTGATCGAGTCGAGATTGCTCAGATACGAGTGCGCACGTTTCTTTTTGGAGCACTTATTCTTAATTTCGTCCTCCAAGTTGAAATTTTTGCTACTGGATGGCACGTCTTTGTGAAAAGCCTCTTTAGTTCGTTGCAAGCTGAGACCGTACAGTTCGAGGGGGACGTCGCTCGTGGAAGCTTGCCCGGCGTCGTACTTCAGCGAGCTTCGCGCGCTCGCCAGCGGGCTGAGGTCGTTCTTTATAATCTTCAATGGAGAGCCGCAGGTATCTGCCGATAGAGTTTCTTCGTCGTCTTCGCCCTCTCCGCTCTAAACAATGATAAATTGTGATGATGAATGCATTGGTGAGATTTTTAGATGTTATTCATCTATTATACCCACAAAGGCTAGTAGTGGAGTAAAGTAATATTAGTGCAAGTATGAGCGGTACAGCATTTGATTGGATCAATGAGTTTTTAACATCATTTTACATTTTAACACGCAACGATAAGGTAGGTTCTAAAATTAAACATAGCGTTGAAGACTGCATCATTCCGGAGCAGGTATGTATGTTATTGGCCCACTTGGTCGACTCGAATGGAGTGTGGAAAAGTAGAAAAACTCATTCCATCCGCTTTTGGTAGTAGTCTCGAGTGAGCACGAATATTATTTCTTTACCAATATATCGTGATCGGTGATGGAGCCGGCCGTGGCTTCATTACTGTTGAAGTCCAGCTCCGAGGTGCCCGACACCGGCGTCACGTCCCCGCTAATAGAAGAACCTGTTGATGGCGAACGGATCAATACTAGCGCTGACCGATACCGTAAGACGTTGACAGTGAAGTTGAAGATTAGAGCAAACCCAGCGAGACTTAAAACTCGTGCAAATTAGTGTTGCGATTTGGAGCAAAATTGAAATGAGTATTTTGAAAGTCCTAATGGCCGGTTAGTTCAATCATTCATTTGACGATACAGGTGGGTTAGATACAAGAATAATTCTTTTTACTACCAAAACATGCTCGTTTGTGTACTATAAAAATCTATTGAAATGCTATGTGTCAGCGTGCAAGTACAGAAGTTCATGCATCAATGGAAATCGTAGAGGATAGTTTTCTAGAGAGAAGTAAGCCATAAAAATGACCGCTAAAAGAAACATAAGCGACAATTTTATGCAACATGGATATTGTAGGTAATTTTAACACCGGGACCAAGGCGTGATTCTGATTTAAAAAGTACAAGTACAAGAGTACAAGGAAATAGTTTACATGAAATCCATGTTTTGTTTTGTTTATATAACACACTCTATATATATAACACAATCAGGGATTGTTTTTTTACATTCATTTCATTCATTGTTACAACTGCGAAAGTGAGTTTAATTTGATCTATGTCAATTATAGAACGAATTATCGTAGTAGGCATCAACAATTCTAGAACAATGACCCGCAATCAAATTCTATGTAGGCAGCCATTTTGCTGAAACCGTAAAGTAATAATTTAATCAAAACGACGACAACCAAGCAATTCCATAATTTGTTTATAAAATAAAACATTAATTCGATTTTACTAACAGACAGAAACTAATCGTATTTGATGGGGCATTCGTTCGGATCATCGTAATCGTAAACGTGGCCCGTTAACTGCGGCGAGACCAAATTGCCAATTGTAACGGTGAATATTTTTCTAAAATCAAGTTTGATCACAGTGAACGCGGTAGTATCTCGCGGGTGCATCTGCACCGGACGGCGCCGGCCGACGTACAGAGCGTGCAGTACCTGCGGGGGCGCGCGGCGCGGGCGCGGCCGGCCCGCCGCACGCCGGGCCCGCCTCGCCGTCCCACTGGGGGAGTTTGCTCGCCACATTTTTACTCCAATTGCTACTGGAATCGACAACGTTAGGGCGTCACCACACCCGCGCGACCGACCGTCACGGGCCGGCGCACCCGTTGGCCGCGACGCGCTCGCTTGCGGATCGGAGCAATTCGATTTCCCATCGATAGCGGTATCGATGGCGTCACGTGACGAACATTGAGTGACGTCAATCGAGCGGATGTGGTGGCGCGCTTAAAATGCACCATTCGTCTATTCGGTTGGCACTATTGCATTTGTGTAACTATCCAGACGTGGCACGTGAATGTGTGAAAGCGTCGATCCGGCACATCGAGTAGTTAAATCAACTGCAATAGTGATGGCTTATATACAACATGACGTTTAGTGAAGTAGAGTTAAGGTAATCTTATAAATTATAAATTAATGGAATCGATGAGGAATTATAATAATAATTGATCACAGACAAAACAACATTTAAAAACCAAAATTGATGATATAAGCGTATTAGCATTTTCATATAAAATTCTGAGCACAATCAAACTATTGGCGGGGGATACAGATTAATAAGCCCGATGGCGGAAATGCCGGTCGGAAAGATAGATTTTATAAGTCACTTTTATTTTTGCACGTTTCATTAAAATATGTTAGAGATATACATTACGGCACCATTATAACATGACCTCAATGAGATGTTACCTACCTATATGTCTAGATAAATATGAATTTGCAGCAAAAATTTAGTTTCACCATCATTTCGCAATACATCGATTCTTTAATCGCAAATCATAATTAAAATATCAACCTGAATAGGTAATATGAATTAGCAAATAAGCCTTCCGAATACTGTATTTCACTCATGAAATAATGAATTCATTGGAGATTGAACAGTATATTATTGTGACATTCGGAAAACTCAGGAGGATGTACACCCAACTACATACAGACAGTTTCAACACTAAAACTAGGAAGACCTAGGACAGATCGGACTCCTCCGTTTCAAACAGTCACAACGGTTACATGCATACTTTTATTGTTAGTTAGTGTAAAGGTCTCACTCGGCATGTAGTTCGCACAACGAGAACATTACGTTACGGAACGTTTCAAATCAGCGGTGACGACTATGAGATGCTTACGTCATATTCGGTTGCGTTTTGCATTTATTATCTGTACCTACTGTTTGGCAAAATCCCGAACACCCGAGTCAATTGTACTTTGACACTAGCGTTTTGATGGCACCTTACATTTTTTCGGAACGGTAACGGCATTGGCAACGAACCGGCTCGAACTTCATTCGAAATTCAAACTTGCGCATCTCCAAACGGCACCGCGTTTGAAATGAGAACGCGTCTATTAGTTCGCCGCGACCCTTGTTGTGCGTGTGCGTGCTTTGCGCTTCGGGTCCTTATACCTATCGGAGTTGTTCTTGTTGTCCGAGTTGGAGGCGTAGTTGGAGTTGGGCGAGGACGGGCCCGCCGACGACAGCCCGCTGGGCAGCTCGCCCGAGGACGACATCAGCGACGACGGGCCGCTCCAACCGACACCTGCGAGCGGTGACGGAACTGTTTGAAATCGCTCGTTCGCCGTAAGATGACGGTACGGTCGTCGCTAGTGGCGCCGGCCACGCCTGCGCGGCGCCGCTTTGCGACACGCAAAAGGAAAAAAATCGGTAATGAGAATACTACAATTACAAATCGACATAAGATTGCCACCGAGCAGGTACGATGTATTAGGACGATGGTGTCACGACGACGCGTGAAACGAAAGGCGTTTACTGTTGGTTGGCGAGGGGTCCTTGGCGGCGGGCGCGGGCGGTGTCCCCAGCACCACGGGCGCCGCCGTCACGCGCTCCAGGAACGCGTCCAGCTGCCGCAGCGACAGCGCGTTGTGCAGCGTCTCCAGTGGACGGATCGCCGGCACGCCCCCGAAGCCTTCTAGCGCCGCTGTGGACGAACCACGTTATTTTTATTACTGTGAAAAATTCGCCAATTAGAAGCGTGTGCATATGACAATGACATCATTAAATTGATTGCTTATCTACTTATCATCATGTCTATTGGGACTCACCGTTGGAGGCGGAGGCGGCCGGAATCATGACACGAAGATTGGGCGCCGAGCTGGAACCGGAGATGACGGCGGTGCTGAAGAGCCCCGCGGCGCCGGAGAGTTTGCCGCGCGCGCCGAGCCCTAGCATCTTGAGATAGCTCATCTGGCCGCCGATGCTGTGCCGCTGGCGCCGCCCTGCGCCCCACAGCGAACTACCGGCCTCGTCCCGCACCACAAGCGGCCACGAGCCCGCGCGTTCCTTGCCCCGCCCCGCCGGCCGCGCGTCCCCCGCGCCGCTCGTGCTCACCGAGCGCCCCGGCCGCTTCGGACGGCCGAATTTAATGGCCGAGAGCGGTAGCTCGTTCGTGGAGGACTCGACGCCCTCCACGTCGACGATCGGCGTCGGCGGGGTGGGAGACGGGTCGAGCGGGCACCACGTGTGCCCCGCGGGCGTGGTCACGGTCACGGTCGGCCGCGCCGCTGCGGGCGGCGCGCGACGAGGGACGAGGACGGTAACGCGATAGATGCGAGCGGAGTGTCGTTAAAGGCAGGGAGGTGCCGGACAGAAAATATATAAATGAATAGAAGAAATAGATACATAAATACTCGAATAAATAAAAATAAATACGTAAACTATATAATACGGAGGTGTCGTGATTCAAAGCGTGCCCGATGAAGACGAAGCGGTGAAAACGCGACGGAGACGACATCCGCAACCCACCGTGTGCGGCGGTCGACGAGCGTTCGCTACTCGGCGGACGGGAGCGTCCGCGCGCCCCGCTCCCCCCCCGCCCACCGGCCCGTGGCCGGGGGACGAGCGGCGCGGCCGGTCACTCCCGTCCGCAACGATTTACTTCGATCATTGACATCTTACTTTTCTAGTTTAATATATTAGTCAAATCCACTCGGCATGCAAGTATCAAACGGTAGTCAAACGCACCCACACATTTGCGAGGAGCAAGAACGCAACGCAAACACACACAAGATCGCCGGCCAGAGTGAGCTAGGGTTCGCGGCGATGCGCTGCCGCGAAGACGTTTCTACACACTCAAAATACAATACAAATCAAATCGTACACAAATAGTCAATTAGAATAATAGTAAGCGATGAGTTGATAACTATAGAAATTAAAATATAGATCATGTAGCATTTTGTGATTACTACATAAATTGAAGGACGTGTCACAAAATAATAATAGAGAGACAGCATGCACTTCTCTCTCTCGCTCCACCATTACCCTTCGTAAACAAATATTATACTATAATACATAGACTAATTATAATAATGTTATTTGAACCCTCCGCTGACTCGCATTTTGAAATATAACAGCGACAAAATATCGTTTACATGAAAGAGACCTGAATTATATTAAATCGATTTTCTAGGCCAAGATTCATGGCTAAATATTATTAATTTCAGTAGCATTGATGTAATCTAATACTACAAGTAATCGTTAATATTCAAATTTTCATGAGAGAAAGTACCTTCATATCCATTGTGTATCTATGACTATAATTATTATACTGCAGATGTTTTAAATTCCTATAGGTACGTGCACAGCTCGTACCGCTCCCAGAACCGAGCGGTCGCCGTCCATTTATACGTTCGACCGTTATCGGTCGCACCGGTGTGGTCGTCATGTGAACGTTACATAGTAATAAAGTGTTGTATCACCGGGCGGCGCGAGAGGGCGCCGGGGGGCGGGCGGCGCGCACTGACCTGGCGCGTCCACGCTGAGCAGGCTGCGGCAACGCGGCGACGCGGCGCCCAGCGCCTCGCCCGCTGTGCGTCCGCGCACCGCCCACATTACTCCACCGCGTCCCGCGCACCACTCCGCAGTACTCCGCGCTACCCCACTCTACCCCACTCTACTCCACTCTACCCCACTCTACTCCACTCTACCCCACTCTACTCCGCAGTACTGCCGAGCAGTCCGCGGGACTCAACGCAACGCACAACATTGTATCGCCAACGCGTCGTGTCCCTTTCACTAGGCCACACACTTTTGAATATCGAGACACGTTTCGGTGTTGCTCTCAGTTTGTTTCTAACCCCTCCCTCAAAGTCATATACGGTGACTCCTCGTTTTCAATAATTTTACTTTTATCCCGCATGACAATTATTATTTGATAAATAATTCGTTACTGACGCACTCCCGAAAATTTGAAAACAAGTACAATTAACATGCTTAGTTTATTACGTATCGTCCAGTATTCCTCAGTTCATTACACCACCAAAATTTGACTAACGATAGTCGGAGAGCATTATTTACGATGTCATTTACCGTCTCCTCCATTTCTACAATCTTAATATAGACGCGTTTTAACATCGCATCTAGTGCTCGGTGAGAGTAAAGCTAAAATCGGGCTTCATTTGACAACGTGCTGAGCAATCTACCGTTCAACTAACTACGGGGGATAAGACAAATAAAATAAACATAACAAAATTAGACACCCCACTTACGTCTACGGCGTCATATATCAATCAATCTTCGGTGTTCAATCAATCTTCTTCGACCAATCTCAAAACTCGTAGTGAAGACTAAATTATAATAACGTTTGGTTCATACTTGTCCTACTAACATGCGTTTAGATAGCTTTAGACATACTTTATGCACACATAGGTACACAAAATATTTTTTTTTATATATTGTAATTATACGTTTTAGGTGTCAAGTAGTTGTAAAATTACATTTAATTCGTGTTGTAAATGTTATTTTCCGGGTAACTATTTATAGTGAGATAATTTTCTGCCGTAGGTACCTCCTACTGAGTACTACGATCGACTCGATTTAAAACTCAACAGTAGATTTGGTAGTCGATCAATGAATTCTTAACGTGCATTATACACGTTACAATGTACATGTTGTTTTTTTTAATGGCGATTAGAGTTTGCATGGATCGCGCGACGTGGCTGCGGCACCGCGGTCCCAACGTTTGCCGTCCGTCTACACACACGTCGTGCGTTATGTACAGCATTCGCTTGTCGACGCCGAGAACTAGGCATTTAGTCGGTCGCTCGATGCCTCGACACCCCGACCTACACTCTCTGTCCGTGAAATGTACCATACATTTTCTATAAATCTAGTTTCACTACGACAATTTGATAAGCGATAATGTTGATCGGGGCGCAGAGACAATAAGGGACCGACGACCCCGTGCTACAGTTATATTATCGGACGAAGCGAACGTCATGAGTCATCTTTCCATTGTTCGAGTTGCGGGATTGAAACGTTCGACATAGTTTTCGTTATGAAACCGCGAAACCCGCAAATCGAGAGTTACTGTCTCAGCTCGAACATAATTGATACATGTCGTAAGCCAGAAGCCCTATGCGTCACGTGGCAGACGCTGATTGTCAAAATCCTTGCGCAGGGAGTGGCTTTTCAAATCGCCGTCATTACAACTGCAGTGGCCGCACGTGCGATCGAGCCGCGTGTATAATAAGAAAATAATTGAAACCGTCTACCAATGTGCACTTGGCCAGCGTGGTAGACTATGGCGTTAATCCCTCACACCACGAGAGGAGACCCGGTCCAGCGGTGGACCAACAAAAAAAGGTCAAAAAAAATAAATTGAAACCGCCCGATAATATAGCGTAGAGGCGTCGTCGACATCCGTCAAGGTGTCTCACGGCACGCGGTTAGTGCGTTAGCGCGGGGGGCGGGCGGTGGAGGGGCGGGTACGTACCGGGCTCGCGGCTCTGCTCGTGCTGGTCGTAGCTGCGGGCGCGCGGCTGCTGCTGCTCGTCCTCCTTCGGCTCCTTCTCTTCGCACTACAACATTTTTAAAACACTCACAAATCGAACGATTACAGGACGATATTTAGATTGTATACTCATTAGAAACGTCGACGCGTGCAGCGCACGGCGCGGACCCCGCCGTTGCCGTCTGCTGCAGTCGACGACTCGGAACGAATCGGGTGTGTAAACGTGTCTGTGATACTTACGACGCGGCACAGACGGGAGCGCGGCGGCGTGGGTAAGCATTGATAGGTACTTTTGCAAAAATAGATGTACATTAACAGTCGAATCGTGGACACAGTCATTTTTAAAATGTAGCAGGTATACAATATTAACTTTTTAAATTTTAATATATGGGAGATTCCGAAGTCGCGATGCGCTAGCGCATCTCAAATGCGAGCACGTAAAGTGAGCGCGCTCGTGTGCCGCGTGGGCGAGCGTTCACGTGTTATTCCACAATGTAAGCGTTGACAAGTTAACAGTTTTAATCGTTACATAACAATCGTTTACCGATTTCACAGCTACAGAGTTGCAATGTTCCAAGCGCGGTGAGATTGGAGAAGTGTGGGGCGTTGTGCGGTAATAGAACGCGTTGTGGGATGGTGTTATGCGATGTGGGGAGGCGTGGGGGGGTGTGGGGGGCGGCACCTGGCGCAGCGCGGGCGGCGGCGCGTGCGCGCGCAGCTCGCGCGTGAGTCGCGCCGCCAGCGAGGACGCCTCGTGCCCGCTCACGGTGTAGTGCAGGTTGCTGCGACACGGGACACGCCATCACCACACCACATCCTACCTACTTGTCTCTCACGTTTTATGTAACATTACTTTGCAACGATCCGCCACCGAAGTGTATGCTTCAACCTTGTTCGCCGAATTTGCGCAAGTTGCTACTTACAGCGACGTACGCGGTATAATTCTTTTCTTGTTCCCGGTCTTCTCTAAGTAGGAGCGAGAGTGATATATTGCATGGTTTATATTTACATCATAAGCCACCGCAAATTTGCGTCCATGTTCCATGCACGCGAATTGTTGCAAAGTAACCGTACTTTATAACTTTATAGCAATGCACTTTTCCAAAACATTTCTATATTTTATTTACATGTATTTAGCGACTAGTCTAGAATAGATTCATTTGAAAACTGAAACCTAAAATGCGTACAATTTACCCTTGATAAGTTCGGTAACTTATAATTTTAAACTTAAAACATCGTGAAACTTATATATATTGTATTAAAAGGTTAGTCACAAAATGCTTATCGTAATAATATCGTAGTAACATAGATTAAGGCTATGTAATGTTAATGACATACAAAGTGTAAAATGTGGGTGAAGGTGTCTTTAGCATCGTGTGTCGCGTCATAATAACAACCAAATGAGAGACTTGTCTCTCGGCCGACAGACGCAGCCTCCTTGAAATCCATCCGTCCGGGAGGAATTAACACTTTTATTCACCCGGCACTTGCCAAATGCAGTTTGACAGACTTGACGCACCTCAGATAACATTAAACATTTCATAGCATACTCTAAGCTGTGCAAGTTTCCACGGGATGTTTTCCTTCACCGTTATAGCGAATGATGTTTAAGTTTTAAGTTACAAAACGCCCGCAACACGCCATAAGACTGAAGTTCAAACTACTAGGTTATCACTGCAACTTAATTCGTTATTTAATACTTTATTATTTATAAAGGTGCGACTAATATATACATAATTGGGAGTATAATAAAAGTGAAATAGGGTCGGATTTTATTCCATAGATGAAATCATTTAAATACTAGTACCACTAACAAGAGTAATTGAATACCAGGCAAACCAATGGTAGCAAAAGTGATATCAATTTCATCTGTGTGATCTGTCCGCTAGCCGCAAATCAAACAGAAAATATTCAATGTATGGCAGCTTTTATGTTAGTATAGCTGACGTTAGGTGAACTTTTATGAAATTTGACTTAGCTAAGTTTATAATTTCAACTAGAGAATCCAATCCCACAAATGCGGGATCTCGCGAAGGCGGGGTCCCTCTCGCGTACCAACAGAACAGTGCAAGACTATACAGAACAGCTTTGACTTGACCCGTCATCTTCTGTCTTTCCAACTTGTATGTTACCCGGTCTCAAATAACGCTCATACTGCAAGGACACCTCTATTTACTACACTACTACGTAGCCCTGTATATGTTTTCACTGTTTTTAATTCCTATTTGTTCTAGTTGTCTGGATAGATGGCTTATCGGCGAGAAGACCCCAATTGTATTGTACTAAATGTTGTCAAAAATTTTTATTTCTACAGAACTATATACTATGGATGGTCTAACTAAAGGATGGATAAAAAACATCAGTTTGAATTAAATTTGGAGAATACCCTCAAGGGTTAGTCTATTGAATAAAATTACAGTCAAAACATGTTAACTTATACGAACGATAGCCTTAATTTAAATTTCGACGGGGGATTGGATTCCATAGCTTAACACTTATATGCGTGACAATCGATATTAGTATAAGCAAATTAATGTTAGTCTCTTTATCAATTACACGGGTGAATACAGGCTGCAAGCTTATTTGGTAACCCGATTATTATTACACCGAGCTACGCAGTCGCGGGGATAGCTAGTATAAAATAATAACATACCAGATCGGTATAGGATCCGATGGTCTCAACTTTGATTTTGGTGAAAATGAATTGTCCATCATTTCATCTAAATCCTGAAACATAATAAAATGTTTTTCTTTTTTTACACAGTCGTGATCTTCCTTGCTCATCTTCAATTCTCCTTTTTTATGTGTTAAGTACATGTAACGGACGTGCTGGCCACTCTGTAATGAGTGGACAAGCGAGCCCGATTGATACTCGTCTAAGTTGGAACGTGAAATGTTGTTGATGTCCGTGCGGAGTGACCGGACCACCCGCTGCCGGGGTATGCGGGGGGCGAGACCACTGCGGTCGACGACCTCGGGGATGTTGCCGGCTCATGGCGGCCAGGGGGCGACGTGGCGCACCAGTACGAGACGCGTAAAGCTCGGCTACGATACGCGATGTTAGGTGATACATTTAAAATTAAAACCGACCTTTGCTCATTAACAAAAATATATATATGCATCTCTGTTGCTCGACAGAGTCCAGGATTCGACTGCGATTCTACATAAATATATATTCATTTCAACTACAATAGGGACCGACTACACTACTCGCTACAACTGATAAATACGAATAGATGGGCAACTCACTGGTTGTAAAGTTTCCTGGCTGGCCATCTGATCATCTTCGCCCTCTTCTTCTATGCATTTAACTTCGTCGGATGAACTCTGCAATTGTTGATGGAAAGCAATTTAATTAAGGAATTAATTTATTGGTTAAATTAAAATAATCTATAGCAGATTGAATTAGTAATTTTTATAGAATTGATTACGTTGCAATAGACTGAAAAGAATTTTTCATCCTAATATTTACTTCTTACGGCCGAAGGATATAAATAAACATTATATTCAATTCTAGCGAAGTTGTGGAAAAAAATTGGGAAAGCTGACCCTGCCATCATGGGGGGTACATAGCTAGTAAGGGAGAGAGAGAGAGAGAGAGAGTCACCGAGTTATTGTTAGTGGAGTGGTTGCGGCTGTGCGGCCGGAAGCCGGGCCCGGGCGGCAGGTTCTTCTGCACGCAGCAGTTGACGCCGGGGCTGAAGTGCAGCTCCACGTGGAACCTGCAACGTAACGCATACTTTGTTCAATGTGAATCAATATAAAAATAATAATATCAATAGCATGGACAACTGTGCACAGGGCTATCTGATTCCAAAATAGACAACTAAACGCCTGTGTTACAGTTACAAGCGAGGTGATGCAACATATATACATACAGTTTATCAGCTGTCTAATTACCATAACACAATCTCTGCCTAATGTTGGATCGTATAGCTGTGTGGGAAGCCAACACTATTTATTATTGTGGCGTATCTTTCAGTACATCCGTCAACTGTCTTCTTGTTACAGTTATGCATTTAATAAATAAATAAATGTTTGTATTTGAATTTCATGAACATGAAGATAATGCCGTTGCGTCTGTAACGAACCTCTCCTCGGAGCAGGGGTCCTTGGTGGGGTCCTCGTACAGCATGACCACGATCTGCGACATGTAGTTGAGCTCCGACACCATGGAGACGTACTCCATGGCGCGCCGCCACTGCTCGTCCTTCAACACCTGTCATTATAATCATTATTAATTTACTCGTATCAACGTTCTTTGTACACCTTTCGTTTAAAAATTAAACTGTTTAAAAGCACTTTGTACAAAGCTATTGTGTTTTTCCGAACGACATACTGTCAAAATGTTGACAAAAGCAATTGAATAAACACATAGATGTAGACAAATGATAGATATGGTCGATATACAGTTATCGTTAAGAAAGTGTCGCGTCGTAGTCACCGCAAAACTGATTTCTTAAATACGCATAATATATAATTTTGTCTCTTTCAAGTTATTCTTATTGAATTCTTTTCTTAAGCATGACATAACGATCTCTTTTATTATTGGATTAGCATTCGAGTCCGACTTATTGTGGATCGCGACATAAAAACAAAACAGTGATAGTCGCACGCACGTCGAGCAGCCCGCCGAAGCGCAGCACGGTGAGCAGCGAGTGCACGTGGCTCTCGCTGGTGAAGTACAGCCGCGTGCGCACGTGGCGGCCCGGGCTCGACACGCCGTGGCTGTACCTGCGCGCGCCGCTCGCATTACTACTGTGCACTGGTATTACCGCACTCAACGACTATGACCGATCCGATCACCGAATCGCCAGCTATGACATTACTCAAGGCCACAAAAAGGCTCTCCATAAAAACCGACGACGCATTGGCGACTCCTCGGGTGTTGCAAATGTCTGTGGGCGACGGTGACCACTCACCATAAGCTGTCTGAC
>DWDX01001323.1:0-19296 GCA_018245675.1 Agara michaeli | reverse complement strand
TCGAACCCGTAGTTCCTGAGATTAGCGCGTTCAAACAAACAAACAAACAAACAAACAAACAAACAAACAAACAAACACACTCTTCAGCTTTATAATATTAGTATAGATTATTTTGATAGTGAAAGTACAAAATCATAATTCACAATTTACGACTGCCACAGACGACTAATTTATTTTCACGTATTCGCTATTACTCTGCTTCACAATACTTTATCTCGGTTAAGTATTGCGAATGTACCGCCAACGCTAATTTGTACCGTCATCGCTTAGCGCGCTTATGAATCTTGTAATCCTTGACGTAGCGAGTAAAATGTACAGATTACACACGAACACCGCACAAACGTGATTATTTATTCAGATAAATCATACGTAGAACACACAAAATTCGCCGCTAAGCGGATGATACGTTGAAGCTTTCAGACTGTCATACTGATATTTTACATATACGTGTAAAAACTATACGACTGTTTTGTTTATATTATGTACTTGTAATACTTACAATGCGTTATTTATAGAAAACGTGAACAGTGGAGTCGTCAATTTAAAAATACAATCAACTTTATAATTTCCATTCAAATCAATTATTTATCTATCTACTGTGCTGATCAACACACGTGGGTAATTATTTGATGGTGTTTGTATTTTAACGTGCACTTACACAAATGGGTAACCATTAGGATGTAATATTAGCTGAATATATTCATATAAAAGGGATGACTGAAACAAACAAATTAAACAGAACATCGCACATTACTTTCGGCATGTTAAGTAGATACAATTTCTCCAGGTGACAAACATTGCTAGGTTTAAAATTGAGAGGAAATTTAGTAATTATTTGTTTATTCATATAAATTACTAATTACTAAGGGTTTGCAAATTTCCATTGTATAGTTAATTGGAGGAGAAATGTACTTACTAATCCACATTGGAGCAGCGTAGTTTAGTTTGTGCCACAAACCTCACAGCGGTGGGAGAGACCCGTGCCACGAAAGTCATGCCAAATGCCAAATCATAAAATTTTTGCAGTTAATGTTGTACCAAAGCTTTTTTTTATTTAATCAACTGATAATTTAACGAATACCTATTGCTATATTTGTATTGTTTGTCGATATTACTTATTCTATTCTAGCGAAGTAAGTGTTAAAGATAAACGTGAAAAGCCTAAAATCCTTGGGGATTCCGTATCCTGTCGACTCGAGCTCTTTTTACGGCGGTACATTAATCTGAGCGGGAATTTATCACGTCCTGATTTTCTATTTTGTAAGGACAAAGAACCACCCGGTTCTTTCGCAATTTTACTATGTTAATTAGATTTTGCTTTAATTAGATATGTTAATTGCTAATGCATTACGAACATAATTGCGAACATAAATATTACAAGTAGTGCAAAGTACGTTGCTGATCTCTATGATCCATGATTCCTTTATTACTTTAACGTAGCAATCAAGCAGACGAGGCAACTAATGGTAGGTAGTCACCGTCGCCTATGGACATGTACAACGACAAAGTAGTTGCTGCACCCATTCGAAATTACGTTCGAATAGTACCTACCTACTTTCAAGTGTGAATTCTCTTGCAGCGATTTACCCTGAGAAATATTCCTTTGCAGCTTAAATTGTGCCTTTGAGTCGAAATCGCTCAACCGAAGTACGTTTTGTATCGAGGTGAGATTTACTTAACTGTCCGTGAGTGATTAAGATTATTGTAATTCCAATACTTTCATCTCACTAACTTATAATAGTCATTTGTGAATTTAATGCTCAAATTGGGTTTCAGTACTTTCAGTATGACTTTTACATATGAACTCTTTTTAATGTTTTTCAGTTTAAATATTCATTATTAAAACTAGGAATTGCAATCCTGTGCCATTTTTAATGAGGCCGAATTCGTCTGAATTTCCATCAATCCAGCCAGACTCGGATGCCGGATACCGGATCCGGTAAGCCTCCCGAGGTGCCGCATCCGACGGATTATGTAACATATCCTGTTGATAGCTGCAAAGCTAATTTTAGATAAGATATATCACTGTATATCGAGAGTCGTGATCTCTTGATCGTATACATACAAATCAAATAGGTCAAGTAAAAACGAACAGTTTCACACTCGAGTGTCCTGAGTGTCGAAAATCGGGTCACACGAAGAATAAAATAACTTCACAGATGTTGAACTAAAGCTCTTTGAACACTTTGAACTGATTTAATGCTTAGATTCTATTTGATTTAGACGTCTCGCCGCCTTTAACAGCGTCTGTAGATAAAGGTACATTTATTTAAAAGTATGAAGGTCGATACGACAAAAACTGTTGCGATATTAATGAAACTTCCAAATATTTATATAAGATTTATATATGATTTGTTTTGAATAAAGTTCTATACGGAAAAAAGAAAAATGTTACTAATGAAAAACATAATTTTCTATTGTAAATTGTGAAGTTTGAGAAACATCACCTTTGCTCTGGAATACCCATGTACATTACAGTACTATAATAGTAAACAATCAATTTAAGTGCTGTTTGGATTTCAAAATTGCACTATTTTTCCATTTGAACTAACACAAATTAAGTATTGTGCGCGTTGCAGGTTGTGATTGTCCAAATTTCATGTCACTATTTCTGATAAGAGAACTAGTGCCCAGTATTTGATGACATTAGTGAGTCACCCGATAAGAAATCAGAAAAATAAAAATTCATTTAGAATGTTTTCCAACAATTTACTGCGGCCATAAAGTCCTGGTTGCCTTGTTTAGTGGACAGCAAAATCATTGTAGCGTAATGTAGTGTGATATGATTGGGCCACACAATTGCGGACCGAAGCTTGGCTGTTCGCCATGTGGCTTATTTATTCAATTCCAAAAGATAATGTTCGCAGACAGTATAAAATAAGATTTTTATTTTTTGTGTTTTGTAGAACTTTCAAACAGGCTTTCAGCCAAAAGCATACTTTATAATAGCGTATCGTGTTAAACGTTAAACAATGGTTAAGTCCCAGTGGAAGATACGCCTTGACGTGTTGCTTGCGACAATAGTCTCCATATTACACCTTTGTGCTCAGAATACAGTGAATCCTTGTTACTTTACAGCAAAAATACTTCCTAAACTATTTTTGTAAAAGCAGCATTGAACGAAGGATTCGGTAAAATCGTTTTTGAACTTCATATTCTATGAATATAAGAATTATTTTGTGCTCGTTGATGTATACTGACACATATGAAGTAGCGCGCGTCTGATTGCAAATGCCATGTCGTCAAGATTTATGGTGCTATTCGCTCCATGGGACTGCCTGCTAATTAATATAGTTAACTAACGCAGTGAACCGGATTTACCCTCAACCTAATTAACGTACGACGTGCGTACTGCATACAAATTGACAAGATTATCCGGTTATATATAAGGTTTCGCGGGATCCTTTGTCGGTCTTAGACAGCGGATAGTAATTTCCGTTTTATCCGATACGACAGAGAAAAGAGAGCAATGTTCTTTCCAGTAAATAATATTGAATTTAATAAAAATATCGTATCGTAATATCTTATAAAATGTATAGTTATAGCGGTTTTATTTAATGACGCAAAAATGTTTGCGTCATTTTTCAAGATTTCACGTGGTTTTCGCATTAAAAAAGTTGTTTGATGGTATTGATTTTTATAATGTTTGATTATAGCTTCTGTCTTTTTATACTTATCAGCTGATAACACTTGGTTTAACATTCTTCAGTTTTTTTCAAATATCTTCCTTGGATTTTTTATATGTATTTTTGGATTCAATATATCGCCATTTTATTATTTAAAATAGACACAAGAACTTGTGAAGAATTATACAGTATTTTATGGGTAGTAAAAGCAAACCTTCATTCCTACCCGATAGGCAATCACAAGTGCATTCTACACCGCAGAACCAAGTAATAATATCATATCATATCGTTGTCTTACCACATGTCTCCCTACCACACGCTTCCAACCTACTTCTATCGATAAGCACTGATGTTGCTTTCACGAGCTAACTTTGAACACATACTGATGACAACATGTACAAGTCAAATTAAAATTCATTTAAACTTTTGCATACATGTTCAATTTGTGTGCTCCAATTTAATTTGCTATTTATTACCTATTATTTATTTATTTATTATTTATTTATTTATTACCTATTATTTATTTGCTATTTATTTATTTGCTGTCGCGTTTGTCAATTCTATTATGTAATTCAAATGTCAATTTTCTTGGCAACAATTCCTTGTAGCAACTCTTATCTACATATATATCCTGCATCTAATCTGAATATTAGATCCAACCGTAGCGAATGCACTGTTCGCATGCCACGGTGTACTGACCATGCGGGAACTGCATCACAGCGTCGATGAAACAGATATTCAGACTGCATAGAGGCAGGCGTATTGTATAGAATAGACACCACCTTCGCAGATTTTGTCATCGAGGATATAATATCTAACAAGTATACGACCACTTCGACCAGAATGAAGTAGACAATGGCTACACAAATCAATTGTAATTATAAATTGTGAATATCTTCTTTTTTCTGATTATTATCCTAATATCTTGAGGACAACAGCTGTGACGCCAGCTTTCACGTCAGGTCCCTAACGAGTTTGCAGAGAATACCCCGTGCCAAATATTTTCTACAGCATCACTCTCTTCATACATAGAAAATTTATGATTTGTATTGTCTTTACCGTACCTTTACGATACCTCAGACTTTTAATATCATTTTTAAGATTACTTAACTTGTAAACAACAGATATAAAAATATCACTAGACTAATTTATTTATGACAACAACAACAACAACATACCGTCACGCCAGGTCCCTAACGGGGTAAGCAGAAAGCACCGAGTGCCAATTTATTTATGAACTACAAAGAATTCATTATTTATACACTGTAAGGTAGTTGAAGTCGATCTTACAAAAATAAATTATCCAATACTAAAAACAATTATGCAAAAATATCTATCAACACCATAAATTGGTCAAATTGTACCCTCGACAACTAACTACATAGCAATGTGCTAAAAAAATTATGTGATATTCAATTTTAATCTACCCCTAACTCAAGCAATCAGCTGAGACCCATAAAAGAATATTACCAAATTATGGAATGTAAAATGGCAAATTTCCAATAAGTCGCATTTCTCGTAACTGTTGCCATAAACAAAGCACCCGGCGTCGCCATAACAGTGAGGCATAACGATATCTAACAATCAAACTAAACGCACCGTGTCGGCTACACGGAGAGGAGTTCAACCATTAAACATGCTTTTCATTGCTGCGTTATTCTTAATGTTACTCAGTATAAGAGTTCAGTACTCTTTACGAAAGCTTTAGAGTTTGAATGTAAGTACCTAATCTGAACGGAGCGCTAGATTCAAATACCTTTGAATAATACTACATATTATTTGCTTATTTTATAAATATTCAATTCAACATATAGTATTTTTATAGTTCAGCATATAATTCTGATTTTCATACATAGACCCCACACATATGCAAGTGAGTTCTGAATACATTTTTCTGATCTGGCGCTCATAAGAATTCTGTATTATCTGCCTCGCTGTGTGATTATTGTCTATGATGCTATGTACTTGTATATCCTCCACGGAATCCGGCCTGTTCTGGCGTCTGAATTTCGTCGAATCTTCTCGCGAGACGGTTTATGATAAATATAGAGAATAACTTAACTTGGTTAGATGGTATATTTGTATTAGAAATAATTATTTATTTAGTACGTGTACTTTAGTATCTGTTGCTCAAGTTTCCTCTTTCTAATAAAGCTCGTAGGTTTGTTAAAAGTATACGAGTAGATCATAAAAAATTGGTATTTGAGCATACTTTGTTTCAATGGCATCATTTACCTACGCAATGACCCGAATAAGTCTTCAGAAGTGTTTGCTGGAAGTTTATAAGAAGAACAGTAACGCGTGCCAGCTGCTTCTAACGACCGTTATGTTGGTCCTTAGGAATCTGTCCGTTAGAGTAAAGTGTGGCGATTTATATTTACAGCCCTACTTCATACACAAAATGACTTTTTCCTATAGAAATATACAGGTTAAGCATGTTTAATACGTAAGAGCAAAAAAAAACAAACAATTCCTGTCTAATTTTCCAATGGTTAAAATTTGATGAGTAGTATTGAATGTACATAAAATAGTTTCTTGTAAAATTGCATACTTTTTGTACTTTTCTTTATTATCGGGTGACTCGTGTTTTAAGATTTTCAATATATATATACTCAAGGGTATCTGTCCGCAAAGTCCACAGCTTTCATTAATCTAAGTTAGTGTATACGGACATCTTTATATGAACCTTTTGATACGTATAGTATTACCGCATTGACAACATATTTCAGTTAACTAGTTCATCGCTTATAGTTTGTCGGCGAAAATCTGCTTCGTTAAATTTCAGAGAAAGTTTGTTTGGTAAAAATCAGAGAGCAAGCCGCGACCATCACTCATACGCGTCAAGGGCGCGGACGTACCATTTATCACCGGCTCGGAATCATTCAAGTTGCCCGCGTTGTACTTGTAACTTTGCAAATATGAACTGAACATTACCTATCACCGATCACTAATACGTACATACCCTATCTAATACTTAAGAACTGACATCATGTTGACTTACTTATCGTATTTGTACTGCGGAATGCTTTGGGACTTCCTGGTATAAAGTAATAACGTAATTAGGTACCTACAATATACTAAATATAATTATCCTCTTCACATCTCACTCGATAGTTTCATGTTAGAGTATTATGCAAACAACCAAATAGATCTAAATTTCTGATTCAAATATTTGCCCAGCTGGGCATTGAACCATGAATTCTCTGTGTTGTAATCTGGCACTGTGACCGTGGTAACAAATGGAGAACTTTAATACGCAGATATTTATTGCAAATGCTTCCATTTCATTTATTATTTCGTTCATAGAAACGAATTATTTTTATGTCAATATTTTTTGCAGTAATTTTCATGTACTAGCAATAACTTTTCAAACTTATTAAATCTATGTATTTAAATTTCATAGCAGGATTTTACACATTAGCTTTGTAACCTGACGACTCTATCTACCCGGTACAGGCGGGTTATACATATACATATCTATATGATCAAAATTACGTTAAGTAACGTGGTAATTATACATGTTTAACATTATAGGTAAGTGCTTAAGTTATATGGAACACAGAAATATAGTATCTAGATACAAATGTTTTCAAAAACATTCCGTTTAAAATATTCCCGTTCCAAAATTGCCGGTAATTACGTCACCTCGTATCGACAGCGCGCAGACAGATTTTTGGTGAACTCGCCCGTGAACGAGATAAAACTTGAATCTATCATACCGTGCCGAACTTATGCTTTTGCTTATTACAAATACTTTCAGAATATTAAACTTGCTCTTAGAAACTTTTACCGAATGATTTATAGCAGACGTATTAGGCGTATACAGAATTTTACTAACACAATTGATTCGCAATGTATTTTGCTCAATATTTTATATTGTGTTAGTTATATTACTGTGTAAGTATATATCATAATTGAAAATGTACTTTATTTATTAATAAATTAATAATTGAATTGAATAAAGATACGAATCATTAGAAGACGATTTGAAAATTTCACTATATTCTTGCCTCCGTTTAGTAGTATACCTAGTATGTAAGATTATACATTTCAATCCAAGCTTAAATTACACGTACCTATAGCTAGGGATATATAGGTACGTTGATTAATGGAAATGTCTTTGTACTGTCTGTCGAATATATCTGACCGGAACAAAACATTCCTGTCAATATTACCCGCGTATAGCAGAAATAGCTGTGGCGTGCGGTTAGGTCACACTATAGCGGTATATTTCTAAGGGTCTCTTATTACAATTCTACTTGTATGAGTTGCTTTAGAATACCTATTACATTTTCGGACTGTTCTGTTTCAAGGTGCGCCTACATAATCATAGTTTGAAAAATTGGTAGGTATGATCTAATTCTTTTTATATGAAGATAATAACAAACGTGCTGACAAGGTAGTGTTAGAAAAATCTTTTATCATAATTAATACTCACTTATAAGCTGCGACCTAGATGAAATCAGGGCTTCGTGACATTCGTTGTATAAGAACAATATTCTATTGTGGAAAATTTTCATACCTATATGTAGGTATGTAAAAAAACACATTCTCATCGCTCTACATTCAAGCATGGGATAATTAGATTAATGTCTTTTTTCTCACCGTTTTGTTTACTAATGAGCGCCGCGGAAAAACTTGCACTAATGTTTGTTAAGGGAAAATAGGAGGATAATGGTGGACGTAAGAAAGCATCGCAGACGTCAGCCGATATCTACTTTGAATACAAAGTCATATTTGCTGAGCACGTTCCTTCTTAATAGCACGAGTTTCATTGTTTCAACGAAACAATGTTAAAGATATTCCTTGTGAAATGAAATGTTCTTCTATGATGGGCCATTGATGGCAAACGTTTCGTCAAAAGATCAAGCACACAACGAAGTGGTAACTCTTGGGTGTAGCTGGTGTGTATAGGCGACGGTGACCACTTACCATCAGGTGGGCCGCATGCCTTTTTGAATCAAAAATCAATTTAATAAATAGAAATGTGAATCTACATGTGCATAAATGAATGCAGTCTATAATACCTGCATACAATCTCAAAACTGAAGTGCCACCTAAGATCTGTGACAGATCCACTGCCACTTATAACTGTAAATAAATAAGCTAAATTAAATAAATTGTTAATACAAATAACTGTAACTGGAACTTTTTATATTCAATAGACGAATAGATAAATTAATTAAAGTGTTATTAACAAAGAACTGAATTGGAACCTGATTGCGAGATCCATTGTGTTTACGTAACATTTCAAGATCTAGAAACGTAACTGGAAGCTGCCAAAGCTCATGTGATATTAATATAGCAATGCTAGAGTTGCACAATCTTGCTCTATGTGCAATTTTAAAACGTACGACCAACTAATGTGGATCTCTTTCGAATGATATTACGAATCGCTGTTAACGACAGGTTTTCAATGTTCAATGCATGTGTTATGTTGTGCTGAATTTTTTCTGTTCTATTTTACGGGCTTTTCAAAAGTCTCTTGTAAAAGTCGTATCCTTTTTATCTCAGTAATAAATGGCATTAGACTTACAAGATCGGCTGTAAGACGGTTACGAAATTACACGATGAAACGTACCAAAAGCGAAATTGCTGTAGCATTTCAGTTCTGTCTATTTATTTAAGAACTATTCATCTGTGAAATGTGTTTGTATTCGCAGGCCGCTCACGTTTCGTCGTGTGTTAGTCCCACATAATAGATACTCTTATCTTTGCAACAAAGTATAGCAAGACAGCTCCAGGTAAGTGCTCTGTTGAATACAACTACTCGGATAAATGTATGGTACCCGAAACTCCTTTATCTTATGAACTCACAGTAATATTTTGATATTATGATGACCGAGGAACAGGAACAAATAAAATTGGGCAAGCTGCTAATGCTGGAATTTAAAATATGGTGTACGAGTATAATAGACCATACAAACATTGTGTTCATACTTATAACATATTATGTTAACAATTTCATAGCCTCTTAAAATTGTAACAGATCATAAACAAATTTCCTACTCGTCCATAAAGCCAAAGTTCGAGCGTTAAACACCAGGAAATGACCAAGAGTATTGTAATACTAAAGCTCTTTCAACACACTGACAAATAGAAGTTTTTAATGTCTTCAAGTTGTTACTGTAGTAAAATACTTTGCTTCTTTTATATATTGCGAAGTCTCCGTTTTTCATTATTAACATTTTAAATGGTTGAATTAAAGATCTCTTGTGAACGAGTTACAGGAACATCTATTGGATAATTTTTTTCTTATTCCGTATTTGCATTTAAGTTTTTATATGCGTATTGAATTTAAGAAGTACTGTTATATGTCGCCATCTCCTGTAGTTGCTCCTTCGATAACGCAAGTAGCACTTGGTGATCGGTATAAAGAAGATATTTGAAAAGTAACTTATTCATTCTTAACTCACACTCAACTTCATACAAGACAGGACACACAATTGTAGATGAATAGGTTGTGTAGCCAGAAACAGTTAAGCAGTTGGTCTCGTTTAAAGACATTTACTAAGCCTCGTAAGAGACCTTACAATAGATAGCAATTTTATCTACATTTTTATAATTCATGTAGCGAAATTCCTACTTTCATCTTCACATTTCAATTTACCTTACCAAACATATAGGTACGTAATACACCGTATCCAGGAATATATATTTGTATGGTAAATTGATCGCTTTATAAGTCACTTAGTCTATTAAATTTTTAGTGGTAAGACTATAAATAAATCTTTGATATACTTTTTGAACCCTTACAAATAAACCGACGTTTGTTCACTAAAGTATCCATCATCGTTATAAGTGTAATGTAATGACAGCGGTTAAAACTAGGTCACAGAGAAACTGTTCGCATTTTAAGCGCCAGGATAACGGAATGGAAACAAAAATACAGGAAATTAATGGAAATTACCCCATCGTTACCTCTCCCCGAACCAATAGGAAAGGTGAAATATTCGTTCATATTGAATCGAGGCCACCAGATCACGTTATTTTGTCATTCCACGTCTTTTGTACTGCGCATATTTTAATCATTTTGTTGAAGGTATAGGTAAATGTCATCACCATTTTTAAATTTAAAAATAAAAGAGACATTATTTTGAATAAATCAATAATATTTATGTATATCGATATATAATGAATCATCATGTTTATCCTTATATTGTGTAGGCATGTTTTGTGAAGGGTTATTAAAAAATTGTATTCTATTCCCACCAGATGATTCGCTTATAATGAAAAAATGTCATCCGACTCGTTCGTCTTTGTCGCATTTAATAATTTATCTTCATCCCTTTTCCGATTAATTGCGGTCGGCTTTCTTACAATTCATTACTGAGCGACTGCTTAAAAACAATATTTACTTAGACACTTCAACCTTGAACGGCACATAAATGCTTTTGACATTATAACGATCAACCATAATACAATTAGTAATCATGAATAATAGTGGAAATACTGCGACTACTATAGATATAAAGAAAATATTATGCACTTTAAATTTTTTTATAAACTTAACAAGTCATTGAAATATGGGGTCCATTGAAATTATGATTATATTGCAATCATTAAAATATCTACCTGTATCATTAGCCTTGCCTTAGTGTAATTTGCCTAGGGATTAGTTTAGGGTAATTTTTAATATGTTGTAACATTCGACGGTCATATTTAAATACTATTTATTTATATTACATATTATGTTAATCGCAATCGTTCATTGTAATTTCACATTAAAATTAGCTTACAAAACATTTATAAAAATTTAAATCTGCAGCCATTGAATATCGAACAGTCCTTTTGATAGGATAAGTCCTATTTATAAGATTCTTCTGATTGATCTTTTCACTACAGTTTGGTACCTTGTTTTTTCCTTGTCGAAGTACCATGACCAAAACGTGACCTTCATTGAGTGTATGTACGCACCTTATAACGAATAAAACATTTTGAATTTGAAAAGAAACATTTGTTAAGTGATCTAATCAAATGATGGAAGTAATCTTTGTCTTTGATTCGTATCCTGCGACATTTTAAATTTTCACTTGGTTATTGAGAATAAAAGAAAACACTTCCTTTAATTAAAAGGCCAATGATAGATAATAATATTATCCACAAAAAGTTGGAATTGACGGATAATTCATTACTTTGCCAGTCTTACAGTTAAAAGAAAGAATTTTTTCCTCCCCGTGGAGGCTGAGAGATTTAAGTGGCCTTAATTAAGCTGAGCAGTACTTTTCAACGGCAGAGTAATTTGCTGCCGTGGTGATATTTGATTGGGAAAGATGCCAAGGTCAATAAACTTGGCGATATAACTGCAACGAATGAAGCTTTGCATCAGAATTATAGGACGGAAACTAAATAGGTCACTGCATCAAACCAGCATTTAAAATTAAGAAATTAAGAGGAATAGGTAGTGTGTGGATAAATGTTTACTTTCGCAAAGAAGTCTTGCGAATTAGGAGATAAGTAATTATGAATGCTGGATCGATGTAGACCCGACAGAACGATTGCTTACGTATCGTGTTTTCTACTACCCATATGTTATCCACTAACAGAATAAACTGAGTTTTAGTATAGTGTGTATTGCCGAAGTTAGCATAACCAAAAATAACAGTTTCAGTTAAAACATTGAAAATTACCGAACCTCCTAAATTTTAACTGTTATTCTAATAATAATATGTTAAATAATTGTTTGTACACGTGTATTTACAATAATTGAGTAAATTCCGTCAGTCAATAAAGGTTTATCGGTTATTACAAACGCCATTCAATTGAAGTAGCTATAGCAATATTCTATAGGAGTATAAAATAAGGGGTCCCATTTAGTCGAATTGTTGGCACAGTTCGAAATCTCGAAGGTCAAACTATTTCAATTATCTCAAAGTAATTAGAGGGATGTAATGGTTTACAGGGTTATGGGTTAGGTTAGTTTCCACGCAAATTTTCCGATGACTAATCATCCAGATTTTCCAATTACCACGAAATCTGCTTCAGCTGACTAAACATTTCACGTCCGCTGTTATTGAACTAAAATTACCTTATAAAAAAACAACAAAACCAACCTTATAATGCTTAGAGAATTAGAAAAGGTCATCTTGATAAAATACTAAGTGTTATAAACTACTGTAGTTTAAAATATATACTTAGATGGTTACATACTTTAAATGTAAGCAGCGCCAATATTAAGTCTTATACAATCAATGCAACACATTGAATAATTTAAAACAATCAGGACGAAGAAGCCAGCGAACAGCTTGCAGCCCCGCCGCAGTTAGATTGGCAAAGGATCTGCAAAATTGAGTGATACTGCTCGCAACCCGCACTTGGCTAGCTCACTGCTAGTATTTCCAGTTGTTATCGTTAGGAATCAGTCGTTAAGCCTCGCAGGAGAGAAGGTCGTTTGCAAAATAGAACCTTGCTTAACAGGGTGGCATAAAACGGTTGTGGCTCACTTGTATAGCAGCAGCAGAGCATTTACAATCATATTAAACACATAATATCGATCTTGAGTAGATAACAGTCTAGGTATAATTCGCTTAAAATGGAGTCCTTTCATTTAGGTACCTATTGGTTTTTCACTCAAATCAAATTTTAACTAGGGCTGTATCTTGTCAGTTACATTTGTGCCGTTTGTGCCGATAATATATGCTGTTAAAGTTTATCTCGAATACAAAATAGCACTAAAGCGAAGTATACTGATAATATTATGGAGAGAACGAAAAAGTATGAAGAGATATGATATCTTAGAGATTTCCCAAAATCATCGTCTTTTTATACAAGTGTGAAAAGTGCGGTATGCCAAATCCTAGAGGATTTTGGGCAGAAGCATTTTTTCGCGTTTTTCACCGGCTTATGACATCATCTTTCACAGCTTAACTCTTCATCTAGTGAAACATGACGTAAAGATATTATCCGTAACTTACTTTTTCCAGTGCAAATGTATATCGATTTGTCTGGATTTTTATGAGTGGATCTCAAGAAAAAGTCGATGGGTTACTCTCTGAATAAGTAATAGCAATGAACAGAGATTTACTTATTGATCGAAATGTTAAAAGGTTCAATGGCAACCGATTATCTGTTATTAATATTCATAATTGGTATCAACCGCGCTAATTGGTATCGAAAGCGTCGTCGTAATAAAATGTTATGTTATCCGTAATCCGAGATATATTTTACAACGCAGTTTAAATTGTTATATTGATAGCGGTATTTAATGTTAATGTACCATTAATGTTTCATATTTATTCACGTTAAATGGTTACCTTTTTATTTCTTTTACAATAATAAAAAAGAAAATCTGAGCTTAAGTGGTCATAGATATTTATTGCATTAAATATCAAATAAATTTTCCAATCTTCTTTTTCACTTCTCTTGCTAAAAGAAAGAATATTCTAAAATTAATAAATATGCTATAGCAATTACATTTCCTAAGTACTCCCGAGTGTATGTCTATTAGTTACCTAAGTTATGTTAACTTGTCAGTTATGTAAATATTACAGAGGTGTGTAGATCGAAATACTAATTGTTCGACAAAATAGCTTTATTGAATATTGGATGCCAATCATGTGTTTGCTTTCTAGTTAATTAATTGTAATATATTTCAGATATTGCTAACATTGAAAAAATGTTTTGTAAACATATCAATACTGTTTAGTTTCATACAGTTTAGTTCGTTGACGTCATTACCTTAAAGGGCTGACAGACCTCTTAGGCTTAGTACGTCTCTTGTTATCTTAGCTCAAAATAATAAGCCGTCAATTACACAACATGTACAAGTTTTTTGGCGTGGTATATTTTCATATCGCGTTACATGCAAAGCGACGATATTGTGTAATTATTCCAGGGCAAAGCTCAACATATGTAGCTACTGGTGATGTCAACGGGAATCAATATGGTAAAAACGTATGTAATTTATTCCTCCGCAGTGCAGCATGATAAAGTGGTCGTGGAAGTATGATATATGGTGCCAAGGAAATTCCTTTGCCTTTTATTTCTGAGTGGCTTTTCAATGATACCAAATACTTCATTTGTTGAATGAAATATTGAAACCAACGGCTTCGTCAGACTATATTCACGATTTATTGTGTATTCGGTTGTTGACCTTTTGTATTTAGACACAGTCAGTGACATGGTTACAAAAATTCAAGAAAGGCTGTAAATTTAAAAACGTTATTAAGCTACTTTTGTCACATAGTACGTATATATTACGCCCATAATAATTGCGCTGTATCGTATGTATATATTTTCTCTGTACAATAAGTTAGTAATCATTACAAAATGTTGTTAAACGACCATCTAAGTTTACAAAGCAAATAACCAGAATATACTCAAATAGGCAATAAAATTAAATATACGAAAAAAAATGTTTTAATTTTAATACTTCTACTCATATATACATAATATGTATATTCAAAGGAACATAATACATACCTAGATTTAACGGACCATCGCCAAACGCTGCTAGCAAAACTCCCAGGAAGCGCCAAAACGTTCCTTGGTTTCCTCATTGAATTTTTCAAAAGTAAAATCATTCATTCATTTCTATCTTATACGTAGCGGGTAAAAATAAGCAGTTAATTATATTTCATTGTAGAGAGAATGCAATTGTATATTGAAATATTGTCGAAAATATCGGCTGTTATTGCTCTTTTGCGAGTATATTAAAGCGGGTCGACGGTTAATTGTTAACGCGGGGCAGCTCATAATGACGTTATTCATTTTATGGCCGGTAATTCATTGGATGAGGCCAACTCTGATTGTGTTTTTCCACGCGACGACCGGCGGCTCGATAGCGAATAAATAATGTACAAAATTTCGCTGATATCAGCTCTGATTACGCTAATCTCACTTAGCAAAATCTGATTTTCTCATCAACTAATTAACCACGCGTAATCTCACAGATCACGTTCACACAATTAATCTAATGTATCATCGGAAACTCGCCACAGATCAAACATCAATGTTTGGAGTGGCGTCATTCATTCGCTCAATATCGTTCGGTTCATACTCGTTTCACATTAATATTAATACAATACTAGTAACTCGTACTGACTAATGGCCAATTAGCGTAATAGGGTCGTTTCGCTAAATGTGCTACTATGGCCATTTACGTACTAATACTCGTAGCTAATATGACTCTAAAATATTGTGTATACTCGAATACGTATAAATCATTGTTTTTTCGTTCGTTTTGTTTGAAGCGTACGAGTATAAATAAAGACATACTCGTATCAATGTATATTTTATTACCTAGTCCCTAGATTAAAAAATAAAAGCAAAAGAAATGAAAGGAAAATCATTTTGTATATGTCGATAGCCGAAATATAATCTGTAAATCTCGTAAAACCTGGTGTCTGCGTCGTAAAGTAGGTACTTAAGATCGAAGGTCACAAAAAATCGTTTTTTTGCTATTTATGTAGATTTCTACAGATCGAAATATGCTAAATACATCTGTTACAAAAATAGTAGAGTTTAGCAATTGCGACAAATTGTGTTCCACATATCAGCCCCTAGTGCACGTAGTCCGTCCGTAGCGGGCGTCACTATTACCCTGTCATGGTCTAGTGTTACGTAAAATTATTAATTGTAAGGTTTTTCACATTTTACACTTCACTCCCTGATCCTGTTCTAAGGATATTTTCACGAGTAAAACTTGTTATGGAGAACAGTAATAAATATTCTACAGTTAATATTAAATATGCAAGTACAAACAACGTCGCATTCCCTACATACCGAATAAAGTTACGACTTTACCTACAATCATTTATTAACGATAGGGCGCCCGATTTAACGATCTTACACTTGATGAAGCAAAAAAATTTGATGTGCCGCATATCAGTAACACACACTCGCGGGAAGAAAGGGGAAGAAATCTGTACGCACCATGTATTACGCTTCCGGCGCCCTTTATCATTGCAAAATATATGGTTATATCTACCTAATTGGCGAGTATATTGAACACCTTTGTTTGAATATTTATTGTACTTGAGTGTTCTGAGATACTTTTCAATATTTGTGTATATGATCATGAAATGTGCATAGCAACACTGTTAGCAGTTACACGAGGACTGCCGTACATATTAACAGTGTCAAACGCCTCTCTACTTTATCCTGTTAAAATCGAAATTTACTATGTAGAAATCACATTAAATTGTTGTTTATAGTAGCTCCAAGCGCGTTTGGTGTTCCCAAATTTACCAAATTGACATTTACCATTGATGGTGCTTGAAACATTAAACTAAAATGCGGATGAATAAATTATATGCTTTTATAAATTATTCATTACTGTGAAAAAATAATAATGGTGTTCGTTGTACATCGACAAAGCTACGCCAATGGTAACAAAGACTAGAACTCGTTACGAGCTTTTAGTGCAATTGTATTTTATTATTATTATTCATACATTACTCGCTAATACAATGCGATTTAAATTTGTGGCGCCTAATTGGCCTAAAGAAAAACCACTGCAAGTAATTATAACCCATGATTATATTAATAGTCAATTATATTTACTATAAAGTATTTAATGTTGCTGAAATTATAATTAATTAGATAGATATGGTAATAGTTTTCCGCGTCGGGCACATAATTTAATCAAATTATTTACAAACAAAATAACAAATAACTCTACTCGTAAATTTTAGGCAGAATCAAAAATACTTTTCCTGTTTCAAGTTATTTGATAAAGTTCAATTTAATCACGAAATTGAGCACGAAAATTTGGAACCTTTGTATTACTAATATTACCATTTATTTGACTACTGCTTCGAGAGACTCGGCAATTTAGTATTCCATTAGTGAGATGAATTAATCAAAGGTTAAAGTTGAAAACAAGTAAGATAAGCGTTTAAAATATTGCTTCCCACAACGGATATAAAGTATCATAGGAAGCCAAGAGTTGCCGAGGCTACATCTCGGTCTTGGCATTCGTAACTGCTATGAGCTTGAAACTTACCTGAGTATGGGGCGGGCGGATTATAGTAAGAGGTAATCGATATTTTTCTTTTAAAATATTCTCGTTGACTATTTGTCTTCAATGAAATATAACATATAAAAAAATTGTATCTCTTCCTGGAATGTAAATATGCTTGGTCAACATTTTGAAATTTCATTAGAATAACAAGTAAGCGATCCGTACACAGGTACATTTTGTTACTTTAGTTTTTGTTGTGGAACCCTTTTTAAACAAAGTTGGCACGCGGAAATCGGATGAACCGGGTCTGTGAAAATACACAATGTATTTTGTACAGAATATTCGAAACCAAAAAGATAAAACTTATAATATTCGTTTGGAAAACATAATCTAGGGCATTTCGAATTAGTTTGTTTCGACGCGTTTTTTGGATAATAAGTGTGCAGGTTTTCATGGTGGTGTATACATTCGTACGTATGATAGTTTGGATTTGATTACAAGAGATAATTTAACAAAATTGACGAATGCAAAATTATTTTATTTGTTGTACAAACACATGAAGTTAATAACATCATTTCAAGTATTTAGCACGAAATACCTACTGACCCTTCTTCGATTATACGTAAACTAGATATTAAAATTGTACATAATATCTAGAAACAAATATATTTACGCCTACTACTAAACAGTTTGTAATCACGACTTTGAACAGAAAACTTTTTACACATATTGTCCTTTATTCGTATTTCAAATATTACATTGATCTTTAGATTATGTTCGAAATCTAATTACTTGTAAATATTGTCATACAAAGGCAAATACCATAAATTCCTTTCTGGAGGTTTAATAGTTACAAACCCTCTAATAAAGGATCCAAGGCTTTCTGAACTACGCTATTAGCGATAATGTAAAATTACTTGTGATCAAATTTTCGTTAGACCCCTGATTCCATAACAGGGATACGATATTCCATACCAGTAAAATTATTTTGCGTCCAACATCCGGCATAGTTATGTAGAGATATTACTCTGATAAGATTTCCTTGCTTCAGGCAATATTTCCATATATTAAATATTTTGTACACATCAAATTTATCTTGATTCGTTATTTAATCATTGTCGATGATCGACCAGTGAAAGATGACAGGGTAACATTTGCCAGTTTCTGTGTTATGGATTACTAATTAAATGATATAGGCACAGTCCGGTTTTTAAAACAGTAACTGTAATCCCCATAATTAAAAAATGTTATGTTTTTTCAAATCTTCCATAATCATGTCTTCCATAGACACAGTGGAATCATTAAGATACAACGATTTCAAAACCATTTCCCGCACGTGAAATATTTTTTAATATGTACGTTCGCTATTTGTTACGTTCGTCTACGTCCATGTACTACTCAATTTTAAATCTCTTCATACATTTCTACTTGAACTAAAAATAAAATTTTATACAATTTTGCAAGCTGATCGTGCGATAAACAGGTATTGAAAGTAGAATTTATAATATAAGAAGATTTATAACCAGTACTCTTGAACGTATTATATGCTTTACTGGCGCTGAATCTTTCTCTATTGGTGTAAGGATATTAAAGGCTACTTCAGTGTATCTTGCTTAAGTTTAACGTCTAATATTATAAAGATACGTAACATCACGCCTGTAATCCCCTAAGGGTAGGCAGAGGAGTGTAGCACACCCCCACAATTCACCAGTTACGTTTAAGTCCCACTATGGAATAGGTGGTGAGCCTATTGCCATGCACCGGGCA